>CAUYPK010109862.1:0-15774 GCA_963574355.1 Loris lydekkerianus | reverse complement strand
ATTCCCTATTTAACAAATGGTGCTGGGTGAACTGGCTGGCAACCTGCAGAAGACTGAAATTGGACCCGTACCTTTCACCATTGACTAAGATAGACTCTCATTGGATTAAGGATTTAAACTTAAGACATGTTCATATTTTTTGTTTTTTTTTTTTAAACTATAGTCCGGCCCTCCAACAGTCTGAGGGACAGTGAACTGGCCCCCTGTTTAAAAAGTTTGAGGACTCCTGCTAAGGGCACCACATATGGAGATAGGGACCACTGTAAGAGGCAGACTAGTGTCTCAGTTTTGGCTTGGCTTAGTGAGTTGCCCAATGTGGTGGGGCCACCAGGATGGACCACCCTGAGGCAGCTCATGAAAGAGGCTCAGCAGTAGCCCCGGGAGGTGGGAGATTCTGAAGACAGAGGTGGGCTGGAGCAGGCAGTGATGGTGGGAGGAAGGAGAGCAGCTACATGGCAGAGCCACCTCCCACTCTTCACGATGGTTGTGAAGAGTCTTCAAGGTCAGGGGATACCACAGACAGTAGCTGAATCTGAGTCATGTGCGGGTGTGGTACCCATGAAGAGGCCTGTTCCTGGAAGAAGACTATAGCAGTAAGAGGCTGTGGGGTTTATCTCCCAGCTAGGAACTGAGCAGAAGGTTACAGGAGGTCATCCAGGGAGCTCTTCACCAAGTCATGTCCCTTCAAGGCCTTCCAAGAAACTTGCTATTGCATTGGTGATACAGCCAGCTTTGGGACACTTGCCTGGCTGGGGCATCTGCAGTCAGGAGGAAACTACAGAGAGCATAATCTAATTAAAAAAGACTTTTTTTTGGCCAGTTGGCCCCTTGTATTATAATAATTTCCTAGGGCAGCTGCAAATTACTATCAGCTTGGTGGCTTACAATGTCAAAAATTTGTTCTCTCACAGTTCTGAAGGCCAGAATTTCGAAATCAGCGTGTCAGCAGGGCTTCTCTCCCTATATTATATGTAGGGAATAATCTGCTCCTTGCCTCTCCCAGCTTCTGACCATCCCAGGTGTTCCCTGTATCACTCAACCAGTCCCCAGGGTCACCCTGCCTCTTTCTCTTCTCTGTGGCTCTCTTCTGTGTGTTTCTTATAACAGCAAGTCATTAGATTTAGGACCCACCCAGATGATCCAGGACAAGTTCAACTCAAGATAACTTTAACTTAATTATGTCTGCAAAGAACCTTTTTTCCAAATAAATTCACAATCACAGGCTCTGGGGATTACAACGTGGGCATTTCTTTTCGAAGTTTACAATTCAACACATTACATTCCATGTCCTCCTTTCCTGCCCCAACTAGGTAGGGATGAGAATTAGCAGGGTGAAGGCAAAGAGGAAGGAAACCACAGACTGTGCCCTTCCTAGCCACCCACCCACGGAGTCCCCACTCCCCATGAAATAGGCCCAAGCTTGGGAGGAGAATCTCTGGAATGAACATGAGTTTGAAACTTCACATTTTATTCATTACACTTTCATTACCTCAAAGTAGCCTGGAAGTTTTGAGATCTGCCCAAGAGTTTCTAAAGGGTCATAAAGGGGTGACCTCCCACACATGATTGAAGACAATGCTGGGAAAAGATAAGACAGGCATTTCCTGTTGTATTCCACTGAGTTCATCACAGTCAATAAACTAGTTACATTAATATTATTCAATACTTTATGCTTTTCTAATATAGGAGCTCTGGTTTGTTTGTTTTTAATAAGAAAAGCACAATTTAGAGATGAAGCATGCTAATATGGGTTCACAGTGAACATCATAAGCGAACAGGACAAACAGCTATTAGGGACAAATACTCATGGAAATCCAAACCATAAAACTATGTGAAATGTTGATCACTGAAGCAAGAAGAGTGCCAGTTCGCAATTCTTTTAACACCACCTTGTCCACCTGGCTGGGCCCCAATCCCAGATACAGACCAATAAGGAAAGTACAATGGGACTATTACCTACCCCAATCAATCAAAATTTCAATAATGCAGCCTCGTATCATTTGAGATTGGTAAGAGCTATCATACTGCTGGCTACATGGAAACCCAAACATCAGATGAATGGTGAAAGAGTTGGCTATGTACTTGAACCACTGATTTTGTTGAGATTACAGAAAATTTCAAACCTACATACCTCTTTTCCTTCACAGATTTTAACTGAGATTTGTTTCAGCTCATATTTTCAGCTTGCTTCAAGCTTTATAATGTTGGCTTTCCTGTCCAGTGTGTTAGTCCTTGCTCATATGTTCTGCATCGTGCACACATTTGGCAAACTGGGGGCTGTACTAACAGGAACTTGGGGGACAAATCAGGTTCAAAGGCAGAGATCTATGGTGAGCCAGTGGAGGCTGTTGATGGAGTGCTCAGTCAGCTAAAATATCAACACACAGAAGTCCTCAATGAGTGATGTCTGCAGCAATGGACGTTTTAAGAAATAGAAATACCGTCCTCATTGACAGTAAGTGAGATGACACACTTAAACTAGAAAGCCAGTGTTCTTAATGCTGCCTGACTCTTCCATTGTGTAGAAGTGTCACTCCAGCAGGCTTGGGTCATCTATTAATCATTAGGAAGAAAGCAAATGCTCTTGTCTAATTTGGAGGTGTTGGGGTTTAACTCCATCAACACTGTATCATCACAGCAGGGCTTTAAGAAGGATTACTGAATACAGGAAACATAGATTTGGATCAAGTATTCCTAAGCACATGTCTTGTGCTTAGACCACATTCAACAGTCTGTGACACCAGTAGTTACCGGTTGACCATTATGCAGACATTGGAAACCATGGACATCTCTGTCCTGGATGTCCTGGCAGTGCCTGGGATCTGACCACACAATCTCTTCTAGGCAACCACGGTCCCTTGGGGAGCCCAAAGCAGATTTGATCATAACCCTGCCTGGCTTGTAGGATCAGACATGGTGAGTCTCAACATGCAAAATCACCCTAATGATAAAATTGGTAAAATGAAAAGGATGAGTATATACTGCCTCTTAACTCTAAAATTTTGGTTGCCACAATGGAATGCAATACAGATTTTCTATGCTGAAAAATCATGGATGAAATTGATTTTTAGGATACTTTCTCAAGCATTTAGGATTTTTAGGAAGAAAAACTGAAACAAAGCTTAGAAAGCTTACTGAAACAAACCTTAGGAACAAAAATGGAAACAAAATCTTAGCATTGAATATATTTAACCTAAGCTTATCTTTCATAATGGGATTCCCATTAGAAAGCTTATTTATTTCTTGGCGCAAAAAACAACACTAGTTTGAAGACAGAGTGCTCGATAACCAACAAATATACCTATATACGTGTGTGTGTGTGTGTAAATGTGTGTCTAAAACATATGTATAAATAAATATGTTAAAAAATGTATTTAAGGAAATAACATTTTGTTTTATTTCTTTTTATTGTTTTTTTTCCATAAATATAACTTTTATAATTGGTATCCCAATGTAGTAGCTGCCTTAGAAATAGGCAGAAGATACAGAACAAGACATACCATATAGGCTGAGTAACCCTTATCTAAAATGCTTGAGAATAGAAGTATTTCAGATTACAGGTTTTTTCAGATTTTGAGATTTTTGCACTATCCTTACCAGTTGGGCACCCCAAATCGGAAAACCTGAATTCTGAAATGCTCCAATGAGCGTTTCCTTTCAGCATGTCGATGCTCAAAACGTTTGCAATTTAGAGCATTTTCAGATTTCAAATTTTTGAATTTGGGATGTTCAGCAGGTTTACTCCTTTTCTTGTTTTGGTATTAACAAATTCGTAGTTATTTTTCAAGATGTCTGCAATTTAGATTCGTCAAGAAAGAGTATGTTGAAAATTAATTTCATCAAAAAACAGTATGTTGAAAATCCATTTCATGGAGTTACTGTGTCTGAGGCAGGAACCCTGGGAATACATCGACGCTGGCCTATCCTACTCGGACACTGAGAAAGTGCCGCTCTGGGTCCCCCAAGAAAGGCTCTCATCTTCCTCCTCCTTTGCTTTTTCAAGTAGTTACCTTTTCCTGGAGCACACATCACTCCATGCTTTGTTTAGTACATCTTTTTCCCTCTCAGAACTCCCGTATCACTCACAGCTGTGCTTCAGTTGAATGAGTTCCCAAATTTTGACACACACCCCTCAACCTCTTCTCCCTCCTATGAATTACATGTTTTGGAAAAGTGTCTTACCCAAGTATACAGCATTTATGAATAAAGATTCATTCATTGAATAATCAGTGCTTTTTGTTTGGGAAGTTATTGTGTAACTGTCAACAATGTCATTTTTATTTAGTATTATGAATTGCATAATCATACAAGTCACTGTCATAGATGTGGCACTAATTATAATAATGAGGGAAACATTAGGTCAGCAGTTAGTGGCCTAGCTCCAACTGTCCTGCTATACTTCTGTCCAAGGTCATGCCTGTTCTGGACATGTTCCTTTGGAGTACTGAAGTCACCAAATGTCTGTAAAAATTATCTCACCTGCTGATTGCATCCTAGAATTTCCAACAATGTCATTGACAAGAAATCAAAGCTACTGATGAGCATGAGCTAAGCAATGTTAACACAAAGTTCGTATTAGTTTGGCCTAAAGAAACTTGACCTTTTATATTACCTGGGGTGACAAGCTCTCAGTTTCTATGAAGCAGAAACAGCCCTTGAATCTAAAGCTTTACTGCCTAAAACCTCTAAGCTTCTGGAGAGGCCAAGGTAAGAATGAAGAGCCTCTATTCTAAGCCTCCCTGATTCTTTTTACTAAATCTTAGCTGTGTTCAACAGTGTTGTAACTTTAAAGATCTGGTTCTAGAAAACATTGCTTGTAGGGAACTGTCCAAAATATCAAATAGTAACTGTTAAAGGGAAACTTAAAGAATCAACTTTAGGGTCCAAACTTTCCATGCATTCACTTGGACACTTCTTTAGTATCATAGAAACAACCATCAAGGAGGGAATTATAAGAGTAATTTATTGCAGTCCTACTCTGTGCCAGGCACTGAGTTAGGCACTTTGCACTCACTGTCTCTAGTCCTCCAACAGCTTTGCATAGTGGGTCTTATCATCTATTTACCACATATGGGTTTTTATTTTTGTGCAATTAGTTTTTTCTTTTTAAACCTGGTGCCCTTCTTCTGTATAGATTCAATTTTGACACTGGCTATCTAGAGAATAAGGTTATTACAGCAGAAATTAAAGTAGCATCAAGGGAATGTGGTTCTTGTCTATAAAGACTGAACAATGGACTTGGAAGGACACTTTGAAAGTAATTCTGACCACAACAGCAAAGATACAAATTCTTGGGCTAATGGTCTAGAAGAAAGTCAGAAAGAACAGGTATTCCCAATTTTATCTTTTTTAAAAAAGAACTGTTCTAGTTCACTAATGTAAAGTCATTTGGGGCCCCCCTTGGAGAACCTGGAATATCTCCTAGTGTCTCTCCTCCTTATAAGGCCCTGAACTCTGATTTTTGCTTCCAACTGGTGAAGATACTTGGAAAAGCTTATCCAGTCATCTCAGCCCCTTGAGGACAGCTTTCTGTTTGGGGCCACTTAGGATGTGACAGACACTTTATGGCCTCACTTGTCTGTGCCTTTCTTCCCTCACAGTTCTTGGTCCTTCAAGTAAGGCTCGCCTTGGTGTCAGCTCAGGCAAAAGGTCACAGAGTAGGTGGCTGAAACAACAAACATTGATTTCTTCTAGTTCTGGAGGCTGAATGTTTGAGATCAGGGTGCCAGCATGATTTGGTTTGGTGAAGGCCCTTTTCCTCACTAAGGCCACCTTGTCATTGGACCTCACATGGTGAAGAAAAAGAGAGAGGAGTAAGCTGAGTGTATGGTAGGCACCTACTGTCCTAGCCCTGGGAGGTTGAGGCAGGAGGATTACTTGAGTCCAGGAGTTTGAGGGTGCTGTGAGCGAGGCTGATGCCATGGCACTCTAGCCTGGACAATAGAGTGAGACTCTGTTTAAAAAAAAAAATTATTTTAGCCTGGCATTGTGGCAGGTGCCTGTAGTCTCAGCTACTTGGGAGGCTGAGGCAAGAGCCTAAGCCCAAGAGCTGGAGGTTGCTGTGAGCTGTGACTCTACGGCACTCTACTGAGGGTGACAAAGCGAGACTCTGTCTCTAAAAAATAAATAAATAAAATAAAATTATTTAATTCATTAAATAAAATATAGCAATATTTAAAATTTTAATAGATTCTGCCCTGTTACTTTTCCCAAAGTCATGGAAATTTACATAATAGTACACAAAAATGTTGCACAAAGCTTTGATGCTATCAATTTCACCATTGTTAATCAAGTGGGAAACAATACTTCTTTATTATTTTAATTGTTATAATTATTTTATAGTTATTTCCTTAATAATTTATACTCATCCTTTTTATTGTAGGCCTAGTCATCTCTTTTCTACTCCATGACAATTCTAATAGCTAATATTTATTGAGTGTTTATATTGCCCAATCCTGTACTTTAAAAATTCTTTAAAAATATTATCTCATGATTTAATAAAGAATTTTAAAAAATTATCACATTCAATCTTTATGAAAACTGCATGTTACCAGTGAGCTCACTGGAATGTGTAAAACAAACAACAAAAAAATCCCAGCTGACAACCTGCAGTGTGAGTGAGGAAATGGAATGACTGAAAGTCACACATCATTAATGAGAATATAAAACGGTACCACCACTTTAGAAACCCGTGGGACAGTTCCTCAGAAACACTTACCATATGATCCAGCAACCCATTCCTCAGTATTTATTCATGATAAAGAATAAAACATATCCAAACTATATTTGTTTTAAATGTTCATAGCAGATTTATTCATAATGATCAGATAGCCAAAAATTGAAAAGAACTTGATTTCAGTGTTAACTCCTGTTGTTACTAAGAGTTTTGTACTCTGTAGGTTATTCCCATTTTGTTTGGTATGTAAGGATTTATGGCAGTTATATTTTCTTTCTATCATTCGGAATATCTATTGTATCTTTTTTTAAATGTAAATTTGTATCTTATTTGAAACTTTTGCTCTGAATTTCATTTCTTCTAGTATTAATTTGGTGCCCTTACTGTTGTTTGGTCTTTACATGTTTCATACATTTTTCAACATTTCTTACCTTTTTATGAGTAAAGATGTCTTTGTACTGCCTTAATAATCATAAGCATAGGATTTTAAGATTATAAGATTTTTGTCTAAATTTGGACTGTTATTCTACCAGCTACTAGATGTTGCAAATGAGAAAGTCAACACCAGTCTCTCTTCTACAATTCACCTTTAGAAGTTGTAGTCCACTTATACTTCCTCATAAAAGGATTTTGTTATTGGTATGCAGAATTTTATTTAAAAATAGACCCATCTATGAATATATGATAAAATTCTTATTTCTATTGTGACTTCTACTATTAATATTTCAATAATTTAACAACTGGTCCAAATAACTTGTATGAAACAGTAGGTAATGATGTTATAGTCTGGAGAGATGAAAAATGGAATTACTATCTGAAGATATTATGGGAACCCTTGTGGAGAGGTTGAGGGTTGAGCTCAGCTGGAGGAGTCTTCAATAAATACAGTGAAGTAGGCAGGAGATTCTAGTCAGAAAGTTAAGCATGGACAGAACAGCAATCAAGTCTAAATAGTGAAGAGCATTTAGAAAATGGAAAGGAGGCCATTGGAGTTACATTAAAGAATAGGAGAAATGAGATTAGAGAAATTCTGAGAGCAAAGGACCAGGAGTGGCTAGCAGGAGAGTATGAAGCCTATTCTTTCCACAGAGGGAAGGCTGGGAAGGATTGTGGGAGTGAAGTGGAAAGAGAAATGGATTGAAACCATTTCTTTTAGCCAGAAGAGATGCAGTGAAGCTGTTAGCATGACAGTGACAATGGGATCATGGGATCGAAAATGTGCAGACCCCTGAAAGAGCAATTTCAGGCAAAACATTCAGATGTGGAAAATGAGAAAGAATTAAAAATTGAAAACAGCATTGAATTTTTAGTCCTGAGAGGATGATGGTACATGATGCTTGTTTCTAGATACAGGCTAGCATTTGTGTTTTCAGTAAAGGATAGTCTTAGAACCTTACCAAAAGGACTATATAAATACTTTGAAGTATTACCATATACTTCAAAGAACAGAATCTGGGGTACAAGCTTCAGAGTTGCCATCAAGTTCTAACAACTTTCTGCTCATACCAGACGTTTGAGTCAGGATCTTTAAGACATCTTTCAATCAGGAGTCAGACACTGATGAAAGCAGGTTGCTGACTCAAGAATGAACTGAAGAAGATTATTTAATTGTGGTTATTTAAATGGAATACCTTTGTATAGAATAGCATTCATATTTAAATTTTTTATTTTATAATAGCTTTACATTTACAGCAGAGTTCAGAGATTTCTCATATATTCTTCACCCAACTTTTTATAGAACCCTGGTACGTTTATCAAAATTAAGAAAATATAACATGAGTACTATGTTAGCTAACCTACAGACTGTGTTCAAATTTCACTAATCTTTTCTAACATAACCAAACTCTGGTGAAAAGATTTCACTGAGCTCAATTGAAAACTTGAGAATGGTCTCTCTTCACTGGGATGATATATTCATTTCTTTTCAAGTTATTAAATCATGTACACATAGATCATGAATACATTTATGCATTTGTGGGGTATAATGTGTTAATTTTTTATACAATTTGGAGTGCTTACATCAAACTAATTAATATAACATTCACCTCATTTACTTGATTATTGTTTTAAGATGTTTATGTTCTATACTTGAAAGATTTGACTTGTATCCTTGCAATATGCTCCATAGGTGTGGTCCCACCGTTTATCCTCTCTCTATCCAGCCTTCCCTCCCTCCCTTCCTCCTCCATTTCTCTCCTTCATCCTAGGCTATAGTTGTGTTCTATCTTTCATAAGAAAGTGTGAGTAAATATAAATTGGTTTCATAAAAGTACTGAGTACATTGGATACTTTTTATTCCATTCTTGAGATACTTTACTAAGAAGAATATTTTCCAGTTCCATCCATGTAAACATAAAAGAGGTAAAATCTCCACCTTTTTTTAAAGCTGTATAGTATTCCGTGGTATACATATACCACAATTTATTAATCCATTCATGGGTCAGTGGGCACTTGGGTTTCTTCCATGACCTGGCAACTATGAATTGAGCTGCAATGAATAATCTTATGCAACAATCTTTGTTGTAAAGTGATTTTTGGTCTTTTGGATATTCTCCTAATAGAGGAATTGCAGGATCAAACAGCATGTCTATTTTTAGATCCCTGAGTGTTCTCCGAAACTTCTTTCCAAAAGGAACATACTAGCTTGCATTCCCACCAGCAGTGCAGAAGTGTTCCCTTTTCTCCACATCCATGCCAACATCTGTAGTTTTGGGATTTTGTTATGTGGGCTACTCTTACTGGAGTTAGATGGTATCTCCAAGTGGTTTTGATTTGCATTTCTCTGATGATTAAAGATGATGGACATTTTTTCATGTGTCTGTAGACCAGGCGCCTGTCTTCTTCAGAGAAGTTTCTATTCAAGTCTCTTGCCCACAATGAAATGGGATCACTTGTTCTTTTCTTACTTATAAGTTTGAGTTCTCTGTGGATTCTGGTTACCAAACCTTTGTCAGAAACATAACCTGCAAATATCCTTCCCCATTCTGAGGGCTGTCTACTTGTTTTACTTACTGTGTTCTTGGCAGTGCAGAAGCTTTTTAATTTGATCAGATCCCAGTAATGTATTTTTGGTATTGCTTCAATTGCTGGGGGCGGGGGGTCCTCCTCATGAAGTTTTCTCCCAGGCCAATTTCTTCAAGTGTTTCTCCTGCACGCTCTCCAAGAATCATTATAGTTTCATGTCTTAAGTTTAAGTCTTTTATCCAGTGAGAGTCAATTTTTGTTACAAGTAAAAGGTGTGGGTCCAGCATCAGTCTTCTACAGCTTGCCGGCCAGTTCACCCAACACCATTTGTTAAATAGGAAGTCTTTCTCCCAATTTAGATTTTTGATAGGCTTATCAAAGACCAAATGACGATAAGTGTCTGGATTCATCTCTTGGTTCTCAATTCTGTTCCATATATCTACTTCTCTATTTTTGTGCCAATACCATGCTGTTTTCATCACTATAGACATTTATAGTGAAGTCTGAAGTCTGGTAACATGATTCCACCTGATTTGTTTTTATTTCTGAATAATGTCTTGGCTATTTGAGGTTTGTTCTGTTTCCATATAAAATGAAGTACTAGTTTTTCCGGATGTTTAAAGTATGACAGAGGTGCTTTAATAGAGATTGCATAAAATCTGTAGATTGCTTTGGGTAGTGTGGACATTTTAACAATGATGATTCTTCCCAGCCATGAGCATGGCATGTTTTTCCATTTGTTAACATCTTTGGCTATTTATTTTCTTTGAGTTTCATAGTTCTCTTTATAGAGATCTTCCATGTCCTTTGTTAGATACACTCCCAGATATTTCATTTTCTTTGGCACTACTGTAAAAGGAATAGAGTCCTTGACTGTTTTTTCAGCTTGACTATGGTTGGTATATATGAATGCTACTGATTTGTGAGCATTGATTTTGTATCCTGAGATGCTACTGTATTCCTTGATCACTTCTAAGAGTTTTATAGTTGAGTCCCTGGGGTTTTCCAGGTATATAATCATATCATCTGCAAAGAGTGAAAGTTTGATTTCCTCTTATCCTATATGGGTACCCTTGATCTCCTTCTCTTGCCTGATTGCAATGGCTAAGACTTCCATTACAACGTTAAAAAGCAGTGGAGACCGTGGCCAACCTTGCCTGGTTCCTGATCTAAGTGGAAATGTTTTCAATTTTACTCCATTCAATATAATATTGGCTGTGAGTTTGCTATAGATGGCCTCTATCAGTTTAAGAAATGTCCCTTCTATACCTATTTTCTTAAGTGTTCTGGATATTATCAAAAGGTTTTTCTGCATCAATTGAGAGAATCATATGGTCTTTGTTTTTCATTTGTTTATGGATGATATATTCAATTTGAATACAAATACAAAATTTTACAAAGAGGTGGCCAGCATGTAGAGAATGTTTTGTAAATATTTTGTAAAATTTTACAATGAATATTTTGTTTTTTATTTTCTTTTTTCTTTATTTATTTTTAATCTTTTATTTATTTATTTTTTATTGAGATAGAGTCTCACTTTGTTGTCCTCAGTAGAGTGCCATGGCATTGTAGCTCACAGCAACCTCCAACTCTTTGGCTTAAGCAATTCTCTTGCCTCAGCCTCCCAAGTAGCTGGGACTACAGGTGCCTGCCACAACACCCAACATTTTTTTTTTTTTTTTTTTTTTTTGGTGGAGATGGGATGTTACTCTGGCTTTGGCTTAGGCTGGTCTTGAACCTCTGAGCTCAGGGCAATCTACCTGCCTAGGCCTCCCAGGGTGCTAGGATTACAGGCATGAGCCACCATGCCCGGCCTGTAATGAATATTTTGTAAACAAAGGTACATTTAACTACAATTTTGAATTTTCCCTATCTATGTCAACTTTACAGGTGACTTTTAGGACATCTTATAGAATATCCTTTCCCAGTTTCAGGATTCCATCTAGGGTACACATTGCATTTAATCATCATGTCTCTTGATTCTTCTCTGATTTATAATAGTTTCTCAGTCTATCTTTGTTTTCTGATGATATTGGCAGTTTTCAAGAGTATTCAGGTATTTTGTCCCTCAGTTTGGGTATGTCCATCTTTTCCTCTTGATTATAGGTTTTTGCAGACAATAACACAGAGCCAGGTGCCCTTCTCCTCCTGGCATATGTGATATCATGGCTCACCACCAATGCTGTTCATCTAGATTATGTGGGTGGGATGGTGTCTGCCAGGTTTCTCTGTTGTAAAGTTACTTTATTTCCCTTTCTATAATCTATTCTTTGGAGGGGAGTCGCTAAGTGCAGACCTTTCTCAAGAGGAGAGGAATTAAGCTCCAGGCTCTTGAAAAGAAATAGCTACATACATTTTTTTTGAATTCTATAATCCCCTTACCTCCCATTTATATATTCACTTAAAATAGTGACATTCGTGTCACTGATGTGATAGAGGCCTTCTGCAGAGGTGATGGATGGCTGTGTGTGGGATGAGTGACAGCAATGGCTCTAGTTCCTTTGGGAGTAGGATAGCAATAAAGGCATTTGCCTGGCTGCTGCCTTGTTGTTAGTGCTTCACTTTCTTTTAAAGCTGCCTCTCTCAAGGGATAGAAGCGTAGTGAATGTTTCCTGGGAAGCATATGTTTTCTACACTGGCATCCTATCATGAATATGAAAATGCTGCAGAGATAACTCAGAAATTTCTGTGAACAAGGCTGTGATATCATTGGAAGATCTTCCCTTTGGTTTTCCTTATAAGACTCTCAATAGATGTTACTGAGGGAAACCTAGACTAATTCTACAGTGTTAGCCAAATAGATTTCCACATGGGGGTTGGTGGAGTTCTGCCTCCAACTCTGTTTGGCTTGCATGGACAATCAGAGTAATAAACATGGCATTAAAGACTGCCTCTGGGCAGGAACTTCCAACTAAGTTGCAGGCTAGAAGCCAGAGAATGAATTGTTTTTATAAACCTTCCATCTGCTTGACCCATTGTACATTAAATCATATGAGTTAGCAATAACAGTTTTCTATTGTAAAATAGATGTATTTGTACTTCCATAAATTTTTATTTAAAAGCTCAGGTGTGGAATTTGGCAAACCTGCAAATCTATATGAGAGTTCAAGGCCCTGACATATTTTTATGCATAAAAACAACCTCAGGTTTTCAGGACTGCAGCATGAGAAATGCATTTACATATAATTGAAATCCAATAACCTTTGTATCAGAATTTTACCCATGTACCCAACTTTATCTTTTGAGCTTGCAGCCTCTGAAAATGGAGTGATATAAAAATGGATGTTAGTTTATATACATCCATTGATTCAGATTCATTATTTATTGAATATTCTCTTTGTGCCAGGTACTATGCTATACTTCATACACATTATCTCATTTAATCCTCAAAATAGCCATTTAAATTAGGTGGCATTATCTCCATTTTACAGAGGAGGAAACTGAGGCTCAGAAAGGTAAGACGTTTGTTAGCAGAGTTCTCTCTCTATATGTGTCTCTTAGCCAGGAACTGAGCCCACATCTGTAGGAGCTGGCCTCTAACGGCTATTTTTGGACAGAACCTTGCCTCTCTTGTCATTTATATGTTGGGACCAGTGATGAGCATATCACACAAGCTGAGCCAATCAGATTTTTTGGGTTTTTTTTGTTGTTGTTGTTGTTTTTTACTAGAAATTTGAAATTGGAATTCACAGACTGCAAGTCTCTCCTAGTGGCTGGTAAGCATAAACTTAGACTAGGTAGGCTCAGGGAAGCAGATTGCGATAATGTGGTTGGAGAAGTGTAAGAGGCAGAGAAAATGAGAACGAAGATGCTGCAGCGGTGGAAGCAGAGGTGAGAGGCAGTCGTGATGCCTCCCAGCTCCTAGTTTCTGGCTGATTTTAAGTTCTAGCTGTATTGCTACCCCTGATTTCCACAAGACACCCGTATATCCTTGTAATAAATTGTCCATTTTGTCATAAAAGAGCTCAAGTTTGTCTCTATTACTTTTGATTAAAAAATCTTAATTAACACAGCTAATATATGATAGAATTCAAAGCCAGATGTAAATCCAGGCTATGTTTGTTGCCACTATACCATACAGTCTCTTTAAGCAAAGAATTGCTTGAATCATGAATAGTGTGTTAATTCTGGGTGAAGATATGAGAATTATGCTAATGCTCCCTTATCATTAATTTATGTTAATGGTAAAAGAAGGATTTTGTCAGTTTATACACTCACTCATCTATAGATTAAAAGAAGCAAGACAACTGAATAAATTTTGGTGGCTTGCCAGGAACTCTTTGCTGCATCAACAGCCTGCTGTCATTATTATCGCTGCTGTATTCAGCAAGCGAGGCTATATGGGACCATGCACCCTGGAAGACCTCCAAATATTTTGCAAATTAGTTGTTTGGTTATAGACTACTGATGTACAGGGAGTTCAGGAACTATGGCAGACACTACACCAATCCTGTTTCTCTTCCTCCTGGGCACAGAGTTTTATTACATTTCCCAGGTATCCTGGAAGTTAGTGTGGCCATGAGACCAGATTCGAGCCAGTGGAATGTAAGCAGGAAGATCTCAGCTGCTTGCAGGCCTGGCTCAAATAAACACCCAGTCACCATTGTCTGTACACTTTCCCCCACGAGGGAAAGCCAACAATCTGTGAAGCCACATACCAAAGACGGAGGAGCTCAAGATGGAAAGAACATAGGTTCTTTAATTACTACTCAGAACCAACCACTAGGAGGGAGCATCCATTTAAATGAGGAAGAAGCACATTTCAATTTTGTTAAACAATTAATACTTTGGAGTGTATGTGTTACAGCAGTTAGTATTGCCTTAACAGAGATTATCTCTTCAGATGATTAATTAGCACAAATACCATGGCAGGAGAACCTCATTAATATATGAATCTAATAAAAAAGAGAAAGGTCTCCAGTGCTAACAGGTCATATTGTGAATCTTTCAAGTCTGGACTATATGCCAGGTCTGGCATGGAAACAGTATGACTCTGGTTGTTTAACATTGAGACAATTTTGAGTTATAAAAGAGATAAGTGTTTCTAGCCCTTAATTGATGAATCACATTTTCAGGTATTAGCATGGCAAAAAAAAAAATTTCTAAGTTTCTAACAGACATTGTCACCAGAGAACAGAAACTCCCACATGCCAGGACCCCTATTAGTTGTTTTTGCAAGGATATGCTTTCTTCAAAGGCTTAAATTCAGAATTCAGGCCATGAATAATTAAGCAGAGATAGATAAATATAATCAATGCCCAACAAGCCCTCAGAGGGGGAGAGAGAAGCAATTTGTGGCCAAACCATTTAATTATGTAAACCAACATTCCAAACAGTTTAGGCCACACACATGGATCATTTTTCTTGATATTTTTATTGCTATTAATTGATATTTTTTACACATGGAGGATATGAGCTCAATTGCAATAGGTTGGATTTTCTTTCTTTTTTTTTTTTTGCCAGTCCCAAGATACTTTTAATTTTGGCTTGGCCAAAAATACAGTAACCACTTTTTTTTTTAATAGATAAAAATATGCACCATAGATGTGGCCCGACCCATTACCCTCCCTCCACCCAAACCTCCCCCCTCCCTTCCCCTTCCTTGGTCCTTTCCTAATAGTCTTGTGGTATAGTTGGGTTATAGCCTTCATGTGAAAGCTATAGTTTAGCTTCATAGTAGGGCTGAGTAAATTGGATACTTCTTCTTCCATTCCTGAGATACTTTGCTAAGGAGAATAGCCTTCATGTGAAAGCTATAGTTTAGCTTCATAGTAGGGCTGAGTAAATTGGATACTTCTTCTTCCATTCCTGAGATACTTTGCTAAGGAGAATATGTTCCAGCTCCATACATGTAAACATGAAGAGGTAAAGTCCCATCTTTCTTTAAGGCTGCATAGTATTCCATGGTATACATGTACCAAAATTTGCTAGTCTATTCATGGGTTGATGGGCACTTGGGCTTCTTCCATGACTTAGCAATTATGAATTGGGCTGCAATAAACATTCTGTACAGATGTCTTTGTTATATTGTGACTTTTGGTCTTCTGGGTATAAACCTAGAAGAGGAATTATAGGATTGAATGGCAGGTCTATTTTTAGGTCTCTAAGTATTCTCAAAACATCCTTCCAGAAGG
>CAUYPK010109861.1:0-28792 GCA_963574355.1 Loris lydekkerianus | reverse complement strand
ATAAAGTTTCTTGTAACATTCATTAAGGATTTTTTGCATTTCTGAGGAGTCTGTTGTTATTTCATCTTTGTCATTTCTGATTGATGAGATTAGATATTTTACTCTTTTTTTCCTGGTTAGGTTAGCCAAAGGTTTATCTATTTTATTGACCTTTTCAAAAAACCAATTTTTTGATTTATTGATCTGTTGTATAATTCTGTTGTATAATTTTCAATTTCAGTTAATTCTGCTCTAATTTTGGTTATTTCTTTTCTTCTACTGGGTTTGGGTCGGAATGTTCTTCCTTTTCCAGTTGCTTGAGATGGCCCATTAAGTTGTTAACTTCCCCTCTTTCCGTTCTCTTGAGGAAGGCTTACAGTGCTAGAAATTTCCCTCTTAGGAAAATTTTGTGGTATCCCAGAGCTTCTGATAATTCGTGTCTTCATTGTCATTTTGTTCCAAAAATTTGGCAATTTCCTTCTTAATCTCATCTCTTACCCAGCTATCATTCAGCATAAGGTTATTTAACTTCCATGTTTTTGTATGAGTATGCAGATTCCTGTTGTTACTGAGTTCAACTTTTATTCCATGGTGGTCCGAGAAGATGCAAGGAATAATTTCTGTTCCTTTAAATTAACTGAGGTTAGACTTGTGACCTAAGATATGATTGATTTTGGAGTATGTTCCATGGGCTGATGAGAAGAATGTGTATTCAGTTTTGTTGGGATGAAATGTTCTGTAGATGTCTGCTAAATCTAAATGTTGGATGGTTATGTTTAAATCTAAAATTTCTTTGCTCTGCTTCTTATTGGAGGATCTATCCAACACTGCCAAAGGAGTGTTAAAATCTCCGGCTATTATGGAGCTGGAGGAAATCAAGTTGCTCATGTCTGTTAAGAGTTTCTCTTATAAATTGAGGCACATTCTGGTTGGGTGCATAAATATTACTTATTGAAATCTCATCATATTGAGTATTACCCTTAACAAATATGAAGTGACCATTCTTATCCTTCCTTACTTTTGTTGGTTTAAAGCTTATTATGTCTGCAAATAGAATTGCAACACCTGCTTTGTTCTGATTACCATTTGCCTGAAATATGGACGACCATCCTTTCACCCTGAGTCTATAGTTATCTTTTAAGGTAAGATGTGATTCTTGTATGCAGCAAATATCAGGCCTGAGGGGTTTTTTTTTGTTTTTTTTTTTTTTTTTTTTTTTTTTTTTTCCTCATTAAACTTTGTTTTAATGCGTCTCAAAATTCTGTGACAGATTTTTGGTCACACTGTTTCCATTAAAAAAGTACTAATTTTAAAAACTAATAACTTAAAACTGCCACACAAAAAGAAACAAATAGTACACAAAACATTTTCCTTTCCTTCTGAAGGTTTTATGATGCATTGTTATCATTAACCAGTCTTTTACTATTAAACTTAAATGGCCAATTGAAACAAATTGTTCTGAGACCGTTCTTCCACCACTGATTAAGACTGGGGTGGCAGGCATTAGAGATAATGTTCATTTAGCCTTCTGAACTTTCTAGGCAGACTTGGCAACTTCTCTATGAAGTGCATTCCTGCCTCACAGTCTTGCAGCAGTTAATTATGCTCAATTCTCACAGGTAGTTTGTTGCCCAGTGTGTGTATAAAAACCTCTGCTTAAGACTTTGATATTTCTGAAATGCCACTCTGTTCCAGAGTTGTCTAGCAATCTTCCAATTTGTATAGATCCCTAATATGCCACAAAATGAAAAGACAGAGCGACTTGACTTCTTGGAAGGTCGTTGTTAGTGGTGTCAGTTCATAAGGAAGTCATCCCCAAACCTTAGCGCCCAAGTAGCATCAACAGGAAGCCATGAATATTAGGTAGCATGATGGAACCAGAAAGCATCTTGGACCATTAGGGGTAAATCACTGAGAAGAAGAACTTTGCACAGGAGCTAACTTAATGATCATGTCTCTCCAAGGGAAGGATATCGTCAAACCTTATAAAAAAGTCATTTCTGGGGCGGTGCCTGTGGCTCAGGATGCCGGCCCCATATGCCAAGGGTGGCAGATTTGAACCCAGCCCTGGCCAAACTGCAACAAAAAAATAGCTGGGTGTTGTGGTGGGCACCTGTAGTCCCAGCTATTCGGAGGCTGAGGTAAGAGAATCACCTAAGCCCAAGAGCTGGAAGTTGCTGTTAGCTGTGATGCCACAAGACTGTACTGAGGGCGACAAGTAAGACTCTTTCTCTTAAAAAAAAAAAGTCATTTCCCATGCTACACACAGCTGTAGAGACACGTATCTCTCTCTAGGAACCAAGACTACAGGAGAAAAAATGGTATACACTTGGGAAAAGGGTCACTTTAACCCATTCTTTGTAACCCTTAAGTGTGCCTGGAGAGTCTGTGAAGATAGTTGAGTTTAACTTTATTTTTCCTCATCTTAGTCTGCTCTTCTGCATGTGATGACTATTCCCTTTTGCTCTCAATGATACAGCAAATTGCCAGTCATTGAGCTACCACTAGCATAGCCTGCTCCTCTTCAAACAGAGAGAGCTTTTGGAAGAGGGGAGGGAGACTGAGGGGAGGGAGGCGTTTACTGACTGTGCTCCAGTTATAACAAGCATAACTGTTCTGGAACACCTGGCCAAGCTAGTCCATGTCTTTGAGCTTTTGTTTCCTCATCTAAAAAATGAAGATAATAATGCCCAGCTAGAAGGGATTTTTGATAACACAGGAAGTAGTGTGTGTCAAATGCTTAACCCATGACATACACTTAGAATACCATAAAACACCTCTGTTGATTTTGTATTTTGGAGAGCTGTGGAGGTTGTTGTAATCAACTCAGAATACAACAGACTATCACATCATGACTCCTTTTGAAACTGGCTTCCTCCAGCTGACAGGCTACAGGGATTGGAACTGTTTAAATAGTTGGAACTTTCAGTATATGCTTTTGCTTCACTTTGGGAAACTTAACGTGCTTGGCCCTGATTGCAAGTTATATAATCGATGACTACTCAGTACAAATCTCCTGGACTCTATAAACCTTTGTTGAACATCAAATATCCTCCCACTTCTGAAACTGGTATCTTAGGTACTAACTATGTGTTTATTTATTTATTCATTTCTTGTTTATCCCCTGCCCCCCAAAATGATATTGAGAGCTGATTCTCACTGTGTGTGGGATGTGGGACCAAAAGTGTCTGAGGGAAGTCTGTGTAGAAAGCAAGCAGGGAGACTTTATCTGCTGGCTCCTGCCTCCCACCATTTGGAACTGCCCTGTGCCTCTGGTCCATGTCAGCTGAGAAAGGGGTGGCTCTGTACCTTCTCTGGCAACATTAGTGGGAAGGACCCAGGTAGGAGACAGAGGGTGGAATGGGGGTGCTCAGGCCTATGAGCTCAACTCACTGATGGTATTGGAGGCTGCCCCACAGAAATAGATGATAATCCATAACCCAGGGCGCACCCAGCTCACCCTCAGGTTTGTGTGGATGGTGGTGGTTTTGTTCGTAACCTTGCACATGTTTGTAACAGTTGGCTCTTTGTTCTAAGCTGTCTCCATGATTCCTGTGTGATTTTCTGTGTTGGGACTGCCTGTCCGCAGCTCAGCACCCTGTCCTGGTGCACATCCTTGCAGAGACAAACTCTCAGACTTCCCACCCAGGGAAAACCAGACTGTCTTGGGTAGTTTCATTTCTAACATGTCTAGTTTTTTGTTTTTTTTTTTGTCTTTTTCATGGAGGATATTTTGATTTTCTTTCAGAGCCCTTTCACAAGATGATCAAGATGACATTCACCTAAAATTAGAGGATATAATTCAAATGGTAAGTTCAGCCACATTTTTTCCACACAGCTATGTACAGACTCCCTTTCAAAGGTGAGCTTGTAACTGATCACTGAGTGTTTGACCACGGGTCCTATCTATGAAGCTCTGGGAGATGAGTCACCATTGGCGTGGGGCCCAACAATTGGTCATGATGTTAGTGTTGGCTTTGAGATTTGTGAGCTTGCTGCCATTTTCTTTCATAGCTAGAATCTGGTGACTAATGTCACATTTCCACACAAGCAGCTGCCTGCCTTACTGGCCTTCCCTGAACGAGTGTTTCATTTCCCTTCTTCCTTTCTCGCAGACTGACTGTCTGAAGGCCGAGTGCTTCGAGACCCTGTCAGCCATGGAGCTGGCCGAGCAGATCACCCTCCTGGACCACATTGTTTTCAGAAGCATTCCCTACGAGTGAGTGTCGCCCTTGCATTAGGGCACTAGCTGGATTAGAAGTAGACGTTATTCCTAAGGCGTGTGTGCGTGTGTGTGTGCGTGTGTGCGCATGCCTAGGAGTGTGAGTTTTCATCTTGAGATGGTTTGGCCCTATTTGAATGTATTTGGATTCCAGGTTATATTGGAAATACTGATTGGAGGACTCTCCGAACAGCTCCTCTTGTGTTTCTGTGGGGATTAGGGTTACCACAGAATGGGGATTTCTTTGTTCTCCTCTATCTCTGGATTATGGAAACCTGGACACGATTACAACAGTGGTTCCTTCTCAAATTTCATGTGCCAAAAATCATTTGGGAAGCTTGCTAAAAATGTGCATTCCTAGGGAGCCCCCTCCGTAATTCTAATTCTAGTAGTTTTGATCAAGGGCCAGGAAACTGTGTTGTCAGGGTGAAAATACAGATAATTCTGTGTAGTCCAAGACTACACCTTGGGAAACACTGATTTAGGGTAAAGGCTGTAAAACCTGCTATAATTCTTCACCCACTTCCCTAAATCAACAAGTATTGCTAAGCGTCATCACACAGCCTTTCCATTTTCTCCTGTGTAAAGTAAGGGGAGGCTGTTTATGTCTCTTCCGGCTGTCATATACGGTAACTGCAAAAACAAGGCCTTTGGACAAATGGCAATTGTTAGCATGCATTTTCTATGAACTAATGACTAAGTTGGAGGGAAAGGGAGGGCAGGATGAGAGCCCTGAGCGTGATCCGTGTCACATGCAGAGCAGAGATGTCCCGTGATGATGCAGGTGGGGAGGCGTGAGCAGGGGGGATGGGCCGAGGGTCAGATGAGGCAGCAGGGCAGGGCCAAAGGACGCCTCTGCATCTTTGATACATTTTAGCTCCTTTCCCTCCTCTTCTTCCAGCACTTATAGACCTGTCTGTGAATATGAAAAACAAATTAAAATAGGATGTGCCCCAGGGGCTATGAAAATCGACCCAGGGCCTCTTTGCAGACTTGAGTGAGGATCCACAATGTCTCTTCCCACTCCCTTTCACCACTGTCCCCCTTACCTCAGGAGTCACCAGTGCAGTGAGAATGGGGATTGGGGAGGAGGGAGAGCAAAGTCAGAACCTCCCTGGTCGCCTTTGTTTCCTCCTGGGCCCTCCCCGCCTCTCTTCTCTGTCCCCTGTGTCGACATCTGCCAGTTACTTCCATCTGTGTCCACCATGCCTCACGATGGGAGCAGGACCAACAGAAGCAAGGGACAAAGCCCCTTGCCCAAGGACTCAGCCGACATCTCTGTACTAAGTGTCAGAGTAATTTCAAGGTTTTTTTCTTTAAATGCCTATACAAAATCATTCCTGCGTGTTCCATCTTAACGGTCCCTGGGTGCTTGCTGTGGCCTGGTGACCTGCTCAGGCGTGAAGGGTGGAAGGCAGACCTTCTCACGAGGCTCCGCTCAACAGCCTTCTCAGGTGAACATGCTGGAAAAGAGCAGCAAGGAAGGTTTTCTCCAGCTCTTCCCACAGTGTTCTGCAGCCTTTTTTATCTTACGGCAAATTGAACCTATAGTTAAACTTCTGCAGCACACTTAAATTATGTTGATCAAAAAAAAAAAAGAGAGAGTAAAAAAAAAGACTATATTTACTATGCTTTGAATTTCTTTTGAAAATAATTTAGTTAATTATCTTTTAAAAATTTCACAGCACATCTAAGATCCTCATGGCACGCCAGTGTGCCGCGGCACATCATTTGAGAATCACTGCCTTAATGTATGAGCTGTCCTCAGCTTTGGGGGTGGGGGGAGGAACACAAAATCCCTGCCCTTGGAACCCACATCCTCCAGAAGAATGGCAGAGGAGAGTGCAGGAAACATTCTGTTCTTGATTAACATTTCTGATAGGGATGCAATTTTTTGCACCCTTTGCCAAGTCTTAATATTTTTAAAAACTAAACCTGAGCAAATAGGCTTAGTCTCTGAATTAGTACTTAACCCTTTTATTTCGTTTGTGTTGATTGTTGCTTTCCAACTTCAGAGAAGCCTTTTATGATCCCAACGGGGCCGAAATTCCCCAAAGTTTCTCTTATAAACATTTATAAGAGAAAGCTGGAAACTGAAAAATCTCTTTCTTTTTGGTATCAAGTGGTGGAATGCTACCGCTGAGGTAAAATTCAAGAGGGCAGAAGCAGCACATCCCATATACGTGGTAATTATCCAGGATGGATCATAGCCCCCAGTTTTTAAAAACTTAGTTTTTGTGTTTTGTTTTAAACTTTCAGAGAGTTTCTTGGGCAAGGGTGGATGAAGCTGGACAAAAATGAAAGAACACCTTACATTATGAAAACCAGCCAACATTTTAATGATGTGAGTAACCAGGGAAATAAAGCCATGGGCACATTACGGGAAGGTGAATATTGGGGTGTGAAGTTTCCTTTAAAATCAAGCAACTCTGTCATCTAAGAGCTCCCAGAAATGTCATCATTTCCGGTTAACTTCCTGACATGAGAGGTCTGGCTCTGATGGTCCCCAGTGCAGTGATTTCGAGGTCACTGTTGCTTTTTCATGATTATTGTTATGTCCTGGTCCTAACTTGACTAACACAGTGAGCAGCTCACATGTCCCTGGGGTTTGGTGGTGGTGACAGTAAGACTGGGTTGGTACAGTGCCTTTTTGCCATTCTTGACCTTTCAGCCTGAACTGCATTCCAGGGTTGGAAGGACTGCTCAGGGCACAGTCACTCTGGGACTGGGGCTCAGTGCAGCAGTGGCCAGCTCTGGGTCCAGCTCCCTACCTGCTTTTCTCCAGCCATAAGATTAGCAGGTGCTTTTATACCAACCAAGTTGTTTTTGTTTTTGTTTTTGTTTTTGTTTTTTGAGACAGAGTCACACTATGTTGGCCTGGGTAGAGTGCCACAGCTCACAGCAACCTCAAACTCTTGGGCTCCAGAGATTCTCTTGCCTCAGCCTCCCAAGTAACTGGGACTGCAGGCACCTGCCACCACCAGCTTTTTAATTGGTTCTGCTCACATGGTCTTGTCTTGGTGTGGAGCTAGGAACAGATAATGGGAGTGTCTTCAGCACTATCCAACACAGAGAAGGCTCCCTTTCCAGTTCTACTAAACTATAGTAGAAAGAGTAATGATGTGCTTAAAAAAAAAATACCAGGAACCCCAAGCATAAATTAATAAGTTGTCCAGAATCAAAATACAAAAACAACAGTGTGGATTCCCGAGGTAGTCTCTTGTGTAGGACATGCTCAGAGCACGTAGGATGCTGTCCCATAATGAGCTACAGTGCTGCTACTGCCTAGGCTGAGGTGGTGACTCATCTGGTCCTCACCCTGGGAAGCAGAGCCCCTGCTGTGGGAAATGAATGTCTGCTACCTGTGCTGTTCCAACACATAAGAAGCTGGAGACTGTATCCCAGGCTCCAGACCCACATGTCTCCTCTGCTTGGATGACTAGGTGCATTGTACTCTCAACAACTTGCAGATGGAACCTGTCACCTGCAGCCCAGAGCCACCAAGCCTGCTTCCTCCTCATCTTCTCTGCCCCTGGTCTTGGACGATGGCCTCAAAATACACTCACTCACCCTAGCACAGGATCTAGAGGTCACCGTCTTGGCCCTTACCCACCTGACTCTTATCACCCACCACCATGTATCTCAGACCCTTCCTCACCCTGCCCTCTCCACTACTATCACTTGACCCAGCCTTTCATCCTTTCTCCCCAGGAGCTCCTAAATCATCTGTCCCCTGGCCATCGCTTCTATGCCAGGCCACATGCCCCAGGCTGCCTCCGTGTTCTCAGTCCCCACCATACACAGTCGTAGCTTTGTGTTTTACTGCATGGAATTTGGTTTTTTGTGTATCTGCCCTATGTCCCCTTCCCACCTAATGAGCCCTTAAGGTCAGGGAGACTGATTTGTTTGTCTGTCTTTTCTCAGCACCTAAAGGAACACCTGGACTGTCCCATTTCCTCAATAATTATTGGCAATAACTCCATTGAAATGTTTATTAACAAAATCATGTCTTCCTTGAATGAACTGGATTCCAAATAATTCTTCTCTTTATTGTAAGGACGAATTGGTGCTTGGCGGTGCTTTAGTGAATATTCACAATGGTAGTTTTGAAGCACTGTGAGATCTTAAGTATCTCCAGCATCAATGAAGAATGGATGTGTCCATCAGATTTAGTGCATAGATGTAAGATTTTATGCCCCATATTCCCTTTGTCAATATAGTCATCCCATTTGGCCCTTTGCTTTTCCATATTCTAAGAATTGGGTTTCTAAAACTTGCTGTAACTAATAGAATTACAGTACTTAACCTTGCAATGGTAGGTCCTTTTAACTAGGGGAAAAAGAAGAAGTGTTCTCTTCTGCAGCTGACTGTTGCTGGTTTGAGAGTTTATCAGTTTAGAATTTGATCTGACTGAAGGGTTTTTCTTTCTCTCTACCTAAGGCTTCTCAGAGCCAAGGAATATGTGGAAAGACCCCAAGGAGAGACACCCAAGATCGGTAGACATTGTCTTTCCTCAGGGTTAGGATCCCATTTCCTCAATAATTATTGCCAATAACTCCATCAAAATTGCTGATGAACAAAACTGCCTCTTCCCCCAACAGGCCAAATTATAAGAAATCCCTCTCTTTACTCAAAGGATGGACAGATGCTCGCTGGTTTGCTGTGATTACTGTTATCACAGACTTCGTCTCTTTAGAGAGCTGGTATCTGTGGAACAGACTTCAGGCTCCCCCACACCTTGCTTTCCTGACCTGTCTGCGGATAATTTAGGTGTTTTGCCTAAATGCACTGCTTTGGCTCTAACACAGCCTCTCTGGGCTTTCTGATTGTCTCAGATGAGTAACCTGGTGGCCTCCCAGATAATGAATTATGCTGACGTCAGCTCCCGTGCCAACGCGATTGAGAAGTGGGTAGCGGTGGCTGACATTTGCCGGTGCCTGCACAACTACAATGGCGTGCTAGAGATCACCTCAGCCTTAAACAGAAGTGCCATCTACAGGCTGAAGAAAACCTGGGCCAAGGTGTCCAAGCAGGTGAGCATCAGCCTGGGACAGGTCCTGCTGCTGGGAGGAGGAGTGGTTGGGAGATGAGAGACAAGATAAATGTGACTAATTAGGAAATCATTAGCTGGAATGAGCAGCTCAGCTGCCAAAGAAAGGTGACAACTCGGCTAATTACTGTGCTCTTATCACTTAATTGATTCCACTCATGTGCATTTCTAAAACATTCGTTAAAACATTTGGGGGGACAACCTGAAACAATGTGGTCATCAGTCAGGAGTTGTTTCTTGAATTAATTCAGGAGGCCACATTGATTCCAAGTGAGTATAGTGATATCCAGTGAGTCTGTTCTTTGTCTCCCCAAGAAAGGGTCCAAATGCTTTAGGGCAAAAGCCAGGGGCAAAGGGCCTCAGAATGCACCTTTTTCATTGTCATTTATGCAGCAAATTTAAAGTTTTGGTATAAAGACTTAGATATGTAGAAATACAGCTTTCTTCATTTTCTTTCCTTCCAGCCTGTGCCTGTTGTCTTCATTCACATAATTTTAAGTTTCAAACTAAATCGCAATTCTTCCCCTGTTCTTTCCCTGGCCTTTTCCTTGGGGGTTGGTGGGTGTGGGCGGCGGCTTCTCCAGGCGTCTGGGAGGTTGTCTGCACCTCTGGCCTCCTGGTAGACTCCTTTGATGATGGGTCCTTTGATGCAGGCCACTGGGACTTGCCCATGCCTGGTGTCTGGTGGTCTGTCTGCTCTGCCCAGAAATCAGGCTTGGCGACTGCACCCAGGGAGCCTGGCTGACCTCTCCAGCCCTTCAGCTCTATTGGCTGTGCTGTTCCTCTGAGCCTGGAGTATGTCTTACCTGTACCACAGGCCCCTCTGCTCCTTGGTGATATCTGGTGGGCGTGTGAACTCCTCATTATCAGATGACGACCGTGGCCCTCTCAAAGGGCGCTGGAGGAGTTTCCCAGGCTCCTTCATCCCAGTGGTCCCAGTAGGGAGGAGGGACTACATCAGGCCCTGTCTGCTGTCCCTTCCCTACATACCACCATGCCCACCTTGCTGTGACCACCCGAGCATGGTCAGGAGCACGAGGGCTCCAGGCTGGAAGGAGAGCAGAAATACATCCTGCTGACATTTCCTCACAACTGGCTGGTTGTGTTACCCCCTCTGAGAAACTCGTTATTTCTTACTCTTTTCTGTCTTCATTTCTCTTGCCAGCCCTTCCCTTTCACAAAGAAGAGACTTTAATTTCTTCACATAGCAAGAAATGAAGACTATGTCCAGTCTTTTATCCCACCTTTCTCCTGCTGTTCCTTAGCAGAAATGCAGTGCTCTGAGAATCCCAAATTTGGCCCCTTAAAACTGACAACACCTTGGGTGGTGCCTGTTGCTCAAGTAGTAGGGTGCTGGGTCCATATACCAGAGGTAGCGGGTTCAAACCTGGCCCTGGCCAAAAACTGCAAAAAAAACAAAACAAAACAAAAAATCCCTGACAACTCCTTGTTCTATCAGCAACATCTGGATCTAATAAATAGAAAGCCACAGTTTTAATTAATGCTGGTTTTTTTTAAAAAAAGAAAAAAAGGTGCCAGCCAACATACACCAGAACTGGTGGGCTCCAATTCAGCCTGGGCCTGCCAAACAATGACAACTACAACCAAAAAATAGCCGGGCGTTGTGGCAGGCACCTGTAGTCCCAGCTACTTTGGGAGGCTGAGGCAAGAGAATCGCTTAAGCCTAGGAATTGGAGGTTGCTGTGAGCTGTGATGCCATAGCACTCTACACAGGGCAACAGCTTGAGGCTCTGTCTCAAAAAAGTAGATAAATAAAAAATAAATAAAGTAAAAAGAAAAACAAAAACAGCCTTTAATTTTTAGATGATTATAGATTCACATGTGGTTGTAAAAAATAATATAGAGATTCCCTTATCCCTCATACCCAGTTTCCCCCAATGGCAACATCTTACACAGCTACAGACAATATCACCACTAGGAAATGAACCTTGGTGCAGCCCACCAACCTTATTCAAATTCAACAACTTTCTAGCGATCACCAGCTGTCATTGAGGGTTCTCTAAATCTTCCTTAAGAATGTCACTTAAGACATTCTTGTCTCTGATAGGAAGCAGGTTTGGGGATAACCGAACTGATCATAGAATAGACATAAGATTAACATTGAGATTCCTGTTTTAAATTTTGGATACACCACTTGCAGAGACATTTAAAAATCTATACCATTTAAGTCACATGTTTGAGTAACTCGCAGTGGCCTACACAGGGCTGATGGACTGTCCTCCAGAGAGGCTATCTCCAAGGTCAAGCACTTCACCCTGGCCTGTAGACATACCCTGTGTCAGTCACCTTCAGTAATACCCTCTGCTCTGCAGCTGTCCCCTCTTCACATCCAAGGTCTGTCTGGGAGACGTCAGAAGTCCTGGCAGAATCTTCACTCGGGAGCCTGCAGATCTGGTCTGCAGAGGGTACTTGCAGGTTTTTTGAGCCAAAGTCATCTCTGAGCCAGGCAGATGGTCTCTTGAGCCCCGAGAAACCGGGATGGAGAAGGCAGCCCTTTGAGTTGTTCTGAAAGTTATTACCACTGGAAATGGATCTTCTCCCCCAAGGGCCACTCTGCCACTCCCCTGTTCATCAAAGTAACTTCAACCATTGTCAACACATTATTATTTTTTTAGTAAATGTTAGTTATATTTTTATAAAAAAAACGATGAAGATGATCAAAATAGAAAGGATGTGGAGTAGAAGACATTGCTCAGTCAGTACCAGCTTTGACAGTGTGGAGGTGAACATTCAAAGAGTCCTTTCAAGAACTTCCAAAGTGAGACTGCTCCTTTGGGAGTCTACAGTCAGCACGTTGCCTCTCCCTTCTTTCTGTCTCTGTTTTCCATGCCTTGCAAGTTTTTCTTTTCTACACGTTTTCCCTCTTTTTGGCTAAATGTGTAGACACAGGTCCTTCCTTTTCTCCACGGTTCTTCTTAGCATTGCATGGAAGCATGAGGTCCTGTCCCCTCGCTGTGAGAATCGCATCTCCCAGTAGCCTTTATTCTGGCAAAGGTGTCAGCACCTGCCCTGGAGAAGAGAGTTGAGCATCTCTTGGCAACTCACTATCTACCAAACCAAATTATTTTCATAACATTAAGTTTTATTTTTTTTTAGACAAAAGCTCTAATGGACAAACTTCAGAAGATCGTTTCATCTGAAGGAAGATTTAAAAATCTCAGAGAAACCCTTAAAAAGTATGTTGATCTTAATCTTTAAATTATTCATAATTAAGACATATATGTACATAATTTGTATAGCATACGGATGGTGACTTAGCTCCTACTTTGAAAAGAAAAACAAATAGGACACAACTTCCATTATATAGGTATTATGATTTTCCTTTTCACTTGGGATACTGTGTATATGATAAATTTCTCACAGATATACTGGTGGTATGCAAAATATTCCAAGGAAGGAGAACATGTCAACATAATAATCAGACCATCTTTTAATATAGAAATTTTCTTGATTTGGTTATTTCCTAATCTAAACATGTGATGATTTCCTATGATTTTTATTTAAACATTACAGAATGTGTTGATTAGTGTTATATATTTTTGGTTTTCTGTTTCTGAATCATTCTCTTTTTATACACACGCAGAACATAGAATCTATTCTATAACTGGTTTCCTCATGATTTGCCTCAAATAGTTACTTACTCTGGAAAAATGTTAGTTCTGTGATGGTAATAATAATAGTAATAGCAGCACCAATAGCAATAATGGTACAAGAACTATCCACGGAATAGTTTACTCAATGGCAGATTTTGGGCTAAGTGCTTGCTGTGTCTTTCCTAAGCCTCACAACAAAGAGAGAAGCTTTTCTGTCTCCATTCTAAGGATGAGGAAGCCGTAGTTCAAAGAGTTTGCTCAGTCAGTCTCACTTAGTAACTGGTCAAGTTGGAATTCACATCCAGTTCTTTCTGCATCAAAAGCCTGTGTTCTCAGTCCTCTTTGAGAAAACCAAGTATGCCCACCCTTGCTCCTCCAAAAACAAAATGAAACAAAATCGTGCCTCACTTTAGTTTGCAGTTGTGATATTAAGTTGACACCCTCTAAAACATTTAACTAAAACAGAAAACAAGTTTCACTATAGTGCAGAGCTCTAATCCCATTGATCTGTCCATCCAGTTCCTTATGGTTGAATGTTTGGAATGGAACGGGTGAGGGCATGGGGTTTTCCCGATGCTTCTACCCCTTAATGAAGTGTGGCCAGTTCACAAGTACTGCAAACAATTACCGCTAGCAAATGTATTTGTCACCAAGACACCCTGTTATCTGAACATGCCATCGTCTAAAACATGTAGGAAAGCATGTGCTGTCATTTTGCATTATATTCTATTGTGAAATGTGTTTAAAACTCTGTATGAAAATGAAATAAAAAGATTTTGTTCTTCAGAATGGCAGCAGTATGGTTGCTTCCTGTTCACATTGGGAAGGGAAGCAGACGTTGTGTTAATGAGTATGAGAATGATGCCTCTTGGTCTTACAGCTGCAACCCCCCAGCAGTTCCTTACCTTGGGATGTACTTGACAGACCTGGCATTTATCGAAGAAGGAACACCAAACTTTACTGAGGAAGGTCTCGTCAATTTTTCCAAGATGAGAATGGTAGGTGCTAATTTCATAATCAGTCTATTTCAATGACTTTAATGGCTTACAGAGAAGAGGCTAAGTCATGAAAATCAATGTCTGCTATGTTGGTGGGGGGAACAGACTCTGTCACCCTGGGTAGAATGTTGTGACGTCGTAACTCACACCAACCTCAAACTTTTGGGCTCAAGTGATCTTGCCCCAGCCTCCCGAGTAGCTGGGAGTAAAGGAGCCCACCACTATAAGTGACTAAATTTTATTTTTAGTAGAGACAGGGTCTCTCTCTGGCTCAGGCTGGTCTTGAACTCCTGAGCTCAAGTGATCCACATGCCTCAGCCTCCGCAAGGGCTAGTATGTAAGCATGAGCCACCACGCCTGGCTATGTCTGCTTTTTAATGTCATGTATGCTGGGTCTAATACCTGATGTTAGCTGATTAAGGAGATTTTTGGCAGAGTTATTTCAACTTGCAGCCAGGGCAAAGGGAAGTGGAATAAATTTCCAAGGAAGACTTTCTAAGACCGACCCCTAATAGATGGTTGCTGAAGGCTTCTTGCTGGACAACCAAGTTCTGAGCCCATAGATAATAGCACCCAGAGCTTGCCTCCTCCAAACCTGAGGCCACCCAGAGCTAGCTCCTCCTCAGTTATAAACTCAGTATCTTGCTGTTGGCATTTTATGTGACTTCTTGAAGGCCAAGAAAATCCCAGGCACAGGAAGTGATCACACAGGGCCCCACCTACCTCCCTGGAAGAAGGGACTGACTATTCTGGGAACAGCCTCAGGAGAATATGCGACAATGTAGGGAGCATATCTTTGCTTTGCTTTTGTTCTTGCCATTTTGTTTTCTCTGTTAGATATCACACATCATCAGAGAGATACGCCAGTTCCAGCAGACCTCCTACAGAATAGACCACCAGCCAAAGGTAATATTACGTGGATGTGGTTGTGAGGGAATTAATATAGGCAAGAACAGAAAGTTATTGAATTAGAAAACAACTGTAAAGTTGATTAATAATACCAAAACGTAACTCATGGAAAAGATCAATAAAACACAAAATCGTGGCAAGTCTGATTAAAAGAAAGAAGACAAAGAGAGCATCAGTTCATCATCAAGTTCTATTGATTCTATTGATTTTGCATCCTTCATTTCTTATGAATCTATTCCTCTTCCTTCTGTTTCCACCGCTCCCACCCTGGTCCAAGTTACCAATCATTGTTGCCTGGTCTGCTTGCATTCACTCTAGAGTGTAAAAGCCATTCAACAAAATGCAGCCAGATAGAGCTCTTCAGAGCCAGTTTTCCTTATTACATGTATTAATTAATATGGTGTGTTTGTTAGAATGGACAAGCCAATATTGATATATTATTATAAAGACCACAAGTTATTCAGATTTCCTTACTTTTTACCTATTGTCTTTTCTCTGTTCTGGCAGTTTCTTAGACTTTTCCTTTTTTTTTGAGACAGAGTTTCACTTTGTCGCCCTTAGTAGAGTGCCATGGTGTCATAGCTCCTGGTTGACAGTTTGGTTCTGGCAGTTTCTTATTTATTTATTTGTTTGTTTGTTTGTTTATTTGAGACAGAGTTTCACTTTGTTGCCCTTAGTAGAGTGCCATGGTGTCATAGCTCAGAGCAACTTCAAATTCTTGGACTCAAGCAATTCTCTTGCCTTGCCCTCCCAAGCAACTGGGACAATAGGCACCTGCCACAAAGCCTGGCTAGTTTTAGAGATGGGATTTCACTCTTGCTCAGGCTGGTCTCAAACTCCCATCTTGGCCTCCCAGAATGCTAGGATTATAGGCATTTTTCTTATTTTTGACGACCTTGACAGTTTCAAGAAGTAGTGTTCAGGTGTTTGTAGCATGAGCCACTTTTATAATTTGTCTGATGATTTACTCATGATTAGATTCGAGTTATGGGTTATTGGGAGCAAGTCCACAGAGGTTAAGTGCCATTTACATCATCATATCAAAGGTTCATATTAGCAATATAATTTATGACTGTTGATATTAACTATACTCACCTGGCCAGAGTAGTGTTTGTCAAATGTCTCCACTGTAAAGTCACCCTTTTGTCCCTCCCCTGTGCTATACTCTCTGGAAGGAAGTCACTATGAGCAGCCCACACCTACGGAGTGGAGGGAGAATTATTCACTCCCTCCTTGACAGCAAAAATCCGCATAAATTATTTGGAAATCTACACAGAGATTTGTTTCTTCTCCCGTATTTGTTAATGTATTCAATCATTTGTTTACATCAGTGTGGACTAATGATGTCAGGTTGTACTCTAATCACACCACATACATGATTCATTTTGTTGCTGAAATTGTGTGAGTTTGGCCCTCGGGTCCTCTTCCAGTTAGTGGGGTCCTTTTACGTACCTCGTGGGTGAAGGGTCCTTTTCTCCTTTTTTAAGAACTTTCTTATTTCTGTCATAAGACACTCCTTACTTACCTTGTATATTTCTTGCCCCAGTCCTAGAATCAGCTATTTCTCCCAAAAGCTCTAGTTTCTTTTTCTGGAGAATTGGTAGCGGAAACCAAGATATGGGCTGTAGGTATACTCATGTTATGGAAGTAGCATTTCTTTTAGGCCCTCTAAGTGGCAGAGCAGAGAAATATATGCAGGTGTGCTAACCCATATACACCACGTGTATGTAATACACACACATCTCTATATAAATATTTCCATATGTAACCATCTGTATCCGTCTTAAGCTAAACACAAGTTCATTCGGATGCCTCTAACTCTGTCCTGCTACTGCATGAATCATTCCAACCCCCATCCACATTGGCTCATCTTTACATTTTCAGTTCAATCGTGAAAGACATACTTGTTAATGCCCGCTAATTTTTGCCTATTTTTATTTGCCCCAGGGCCTTCGCATATATAGTTCCCTCTGTCTAGAGGAATACCCTTTCTTCCTTATTGCACTGTGCATTTCTCACTGCTTTCATCTCTTAACTGTATGTTGCAGAGGGTTTCCTGTGTTGATTCACGGAACTGTAACTATTCTCTATCGTGATATGAGTGTGAGTTACATGGGTGTATACATTTGTCAAAACTAATCAAGCCATTCATTTTCACTTGCGTATAGTCTATTTCAATAAAAATAAAGAAAAACTTCATGGAAGTAACCCATGCCCCATCATTTTCATTTCTTTCCTCTTCTTTCTGGTGTCTGCCCTAGTAAAACATTCACACGTGACTCCTAGGAAGCATGCTAACAGGATTTCATCGTAACTCTGTGTAGTTGTGATATACTGACAGCAAGTAGACTTGCAGCAGCATGAGATCATTACAGCTGCAACACATTCCACTGTTAGTACCGGGCGGCAGTTACTGTTCTGTGAATTGACATAGGCGACTCTCTGCAACATGCAGTTAAGAGATGAAAGCAGAGTGTGGTACTTGTTCATGATTATAAAGGGAAAAAAGTGATTTCCGAAAGTACATAAAATATCTATCAAGACAGTAAAACAAACCAAATGATAACAAGTGGCGCCTATGGCGGGAGGTACCTGGCGTTGGGGATTAGAAGAGGACTAGAGATGTTTGATTTTTTTTTTATAATGACAAAATATTCATGATTTTTTAAAGTTATATAAAAGTTTTTTAATGTTATTATTTTTTTTTATTATTTTGAGATAGAGTCTCAAGCTGTCGCCCTGGGTAGAGTGCTGTGGCGTCACAGCTCACAGCAACCTCCAACTCTTAGGCTCACGTAATTCTCTTGCCTCAGCCTCCCAAGTAGCAGGGACTACAGGCACCCACTACTGTGGCTATTTGTGTTTTAGCTGGCTCCAGCCAGGTTCGAACCCGCCAGCCTCAGTGTATATGGCTGGCACCCTACCCATTGAGCTACAGGCACTGCCCAAGTTTTTTAAACGTTTAAGGGAAATGTTGGGTTGTGTTGGATGATTCTATTCAGTAAATCTAAGTGCTGAAAGAAGTCAAAGTTGGGATTTCCCTTCTTCTCAGGTCACACAGTACCTGCTGGACAAAGCCCTGATCATAGATGAGGACACACTGTACGAGCTGTCACTGAAGATTGAGCCTCGACTCCCTGCTTGAAAGTCCAGCCTTGCCCCTGAGTCCGCAGAATTTCATGGAACGTGGGACAGACAGAACTGTGCATGCCACGTCCCGCAAGGTGCAGCTGGAGCCAGTCTCCCTTCTCCACCGAAGAAGATGGAACCAGACTGGAATTCTGTCTCCGCTAGAGAAAAACCAAACTGTTCGGGTCAAAGACAATGCTTAAGACTCGGGTGGGAAGGTGAAGGGTTGATATTTAGCAAAGCCAGTGGCACATTTTACATAAGGGAATGTAAGATGAGAGATGCTAATAGCCTTTATAAGGAAGCAGGTAAGACAGTGTATTTCCAACTCTGTCCCGTGTTCTGTTAGTACTGTGGAAAAGAACTGTGATGTTTCTCTGGCACTCTGCTGGCCTGGACACATCTACCAAACTTCTCCTAGGATTTAACTACTTCCTTGACATTTCCTTTTGGCACAAGCTTCCCAGAAAAGCTGAGGCTTCCTCTGCAGGGATGGGCCAACGCAGAAGCAATTCCAGTCCACAGCATGTGCATGGTTTTCAGTGCTTTCTAAATATTTATACTTGAGGAATGGTGTGTTCTGAAACTGCCTGTCCAGTCTTTCAGCAACAGGATAGGCAGGAAACAATAAGAGACAAATGGGTTTGTGGGTAACATTTCCTTAATTAAATACAATAGGCGGTGCCCCCAGAGGATGTCAGCCGGCGGCTGTCTTGGGGTGGGGGTAGAAGCTTATTCCTGAGACCACTGGGCCCAAGAAGCCAACCCTCTTGGAGAGGCAGTGGCAGTTTGCAAAAAGGTGCATGCCCACCTCACCGGCAAAACTGTGGAACACCCTAGGAGGCCGCCCAACACTATGGGGAGTAACGGGTTTCAATACCAAGGGGAAATCTGTACCTAAAAATCATCTCTGCCCCCTGCTTGCCTTCTGCCTCCTCCCCCACAGTACTGTAGGAATCTATCCTGACTTCCACCAACCTTTTTTAGGCTATGAACATTGGCTGTGTTTTTTAAAAAACAGTTTAGTGGGATTTTTTTTTTTAAACCCACACTTCCATATGCTGTTGGTAGCTTTCTTTGTTAAAGAGTGATTTTGAGATATTTCTGAGTGAGAGGATCATAAATGCTTGGGATATGGGCCCAACCGCTCAACAGCTGTTACGTTAGAAACCAAATGCAGGGGTTAGTCCTGCTAGCCTAGGCTGGGGAAGTGACCTTACTTTTCCCAAGATAGTCAGTTATTGAAGAAATAGGGCTATCTCATTGTTTACCTCCCTCTTCTCTTCTCAGGGAGACTGCTGCTTTAAAAGAAGAAAGAGAAAAATGCAGAGTTATTGTTAGCTGAGCCTCTATTGCACCTGACATTTTCTCTCAGAGGCATGAAGCTTATTGACGCTGACAATGAAAAATTGATCTGTCTGGCTGTTTTCCCTCCTTCCTTGCACTTTAATTATGCTGGTAGAGCTAACAGCTGATAATAAATTTTACTTGCTAGCTCTTAAAGACCCCGTGGAAGAGCTAGCCTGATAATGTACCATAGAGGTAGAGAATGTACATTTTCTGCACGGTCAGGGCCATCTCTGTACATAACTATTTAGTGAAATATCAACTAGGAAAAATATTTATAATATTTAAAGACCATTCCAAAAATATTTTCAATAGCTCATTAGCCAACAGTGTAGCACTAAACCCAAGGAAGGTTATTTATGGATGCCGTATTTTTCTTTCTTTCTTTTTTTAAAAAAAAGTTGCTTGTCTGTTCTCTTTAGTTTCAAATAAGAGGTTGACGCATCCTGATGCATGATGAGACGCATGGGCTGTGTGGATCCTAACAATGCATCACCCGTGATTTCCTTCTCAGTGTTCAGAAACTGACGGCTTGAAATAATACATGTCACTTGCACCACACACCTCAAGGTCTTGCAGAAGAAATGTATAAGTACAGGTTAGCTTTCTGGGCTCAAAGCGTGAACTAAAACCAGGACAAATTTGTGAAAGGACCACACGCATACAGTTTCAGGCAAAATAACAGTGGAATGGTCCATGATCTACCCTGCCCTGGCATCACCAACGTCCTTTGGCAGGAAAGGGATGGTTCTGTATGCACTATCCCTGAAAGTTTGGACTTACTTCTTTGACCCAAATGTTCCAGAGCCACTGTAGCCATTCTTATTAAAGAAAGAAAAAGAAAAGAAAAGAGGAATGTCAAATGTTCCTCCCCTTTAGGAACACAGCTTTTCCTCAACTAGTGACAAGCCTTTTGCCCCTATTTCCTGCAGGATGTTGGAGGTTCCCTTGTCACCTGTGGGCACTGTCAATGGCTATGCTGACCCTTAGCTTTTATTTTTTGTTTGTTTTAGAAATGGAATCCTGCTATGTTGCCCAGGCTGGCCTCAAACTTGCAGGCTCAAGTGATCCTTCTGCCTCAGACTCCTGAGTACCTGGGACTGATGGCCTGCACCACCACTCTGGCCCTTTAGCATTTTATTGAAAATTACATGGCCCTTCTCTGCTTCCTGGAGCTTTGCTGGAGGGTCAAGAGAGCCAAGAGAGAGAACTCCACATCCAGAGGAGTTCCCTTTGATGACCTGCACCCTTTGTGGGCCAGCTGGGATAGGAATACACATTTTTGAAAAACCTTAATTTGGTCACATTTAAAATCCCCAAGAGCAATTGGCAGTTTCTTCTGACTTTAAAGTCCCCATCCTCTTCTGCCTTTTAAGCTTTCAGTGTATTGTGACAGACAAAACGCCCTCCCAGCTGCATCAGCCTATATTCCATTCCATGAGACCCATTTCTAAGAGTAGATGGGAGGTCAGCCTCTAACAGCCAAGTAGGGAACATGTGTGCTGTAAAATTAACCTAGAAAATCAGAAGTAAAATCCTATTTCATGATTTCAAACAAATACCCACGTTTTGTACTGTCAGTGGAATTATCTCTGGGCTTTTAGGGGATGCCTTTGGTTATTAACTAAGACATCCAGTTTTGCTACAGGGACAAATCTCATACCTAAGCCCATACATTATGTGACAGATTCGGGCATGAAGTAGAACATTGTCACTTTTCCTCAATGTTTTTCTGAAGGAATTTAAAGAAGAAATGTCAAACTGCTTTTCTGATATTTTTCAAGCAGCTCTCACACCATGTCTTATTACTGTTGGTTAAATTTCAGTACATCTGAAAGTACTACTTACAAACCAATGAAACTCATAAGTACGGAACCATTTTGAGAAGAAAAATCCATTATGGTCCCATGTGGGTGTGTTGTCGGACCAGCACCACTTCCCTCTTGTTACTGTGTGAGACGAGACTTGGCCAGCAATGATTAGACGCTTTTAAATTCTTAACTTTTATTTAAATGTAGAGGATTAATTTAACTTTTTAAAGTTTGATTTTACTCCCCCTGGAAAAAAATCTTTCCCTTCACTTTGAAATATAGGATTTTTTACATACAACCTGCAAAGTGTATCATTTTTTCTGCTTTTAATGTGGCATAAAAGGTAACAGATGTTATGGCTAAACAGTATAACCAAGCTAATGTCCACAACCAGAAGAAATCAATGAACATGATTTGTTTTCTATTCACTAAGAAATCAGATGGTACCTTTAAATAATGACTTGATTACACACAGCACTATGTGATTCTTGGTAATAAGACCTGAATCAATGAAATCTAAGCATGTCATTTCTTAGAGGCCCCTGGTGACTTAAAATTAAGGCAGGGCAGAACTAAAGTGGGAAACAGGCATTTTGTTGTAGGTGTAAACACATGAATGATTCGGGAAATCACTCATCTCACCTGCCGCACAGCATGACATGAACATTAGAGTTGATTGTACTTGATCTGATCTGCTCATGAAAAATGATAGTTCTACTTAATGAGGTTGAATCACTGTCTTTCCTACTCTGGGTGAGAAAGAGCACTGAATTAGGAATCCCAACCCTGAGTCCTAGGCCTGGATCTCCACCGACTAGCTGAAAAACCTTAGGCCAGTGTTTACACCTCTCTGAGCCTCAGTTTCCTCATCTGCAAAACGGTATGAGTAGTAATTCTTGCAATGTCTACCTCATAGGGCTGCTGTGATGACCAAATGGGTTAGACTGTAAACTGTAAAGTGCTATCCAAATGTGAGGTGACGTGATTACTATCCTCAGCTTTCTTTTGTAGAAGATTGAGATGTGCTTCTTTATTATTTGTATGTGTGTGATGGGCAAACACGTGTGTGTTTCAGAAGCGTATTGTTTGTGTCCAGTTACTTTGCAAATCTGTGGGCCTTCGTGATTTTGACAGAGGGACCTGTGCTGTGGCCTAACACTTGTCAGCTGAGGTGTAGGTTATGCCTATATGCAAATTAAACTTTGCCTTTCTTGAATACTTAGAACTTTCATTGGTTTCTTCATTTAACTCTTCTCTCATTTATCTACATTGTCTTCTTAGCGATTAACTCTTTCAGACATTTTTTATTTTTTTTACCTTGGCACTGTTTTTAATTTTATAGATAATATACAAGATGAAGTCTTATAAAGCTTACATTTAGACAGAAAAAAAAAAACAAGTCAAAAGATCATTTTAGAGAATAAGTACATAGAGAAAAGGAGAATAAAGAAAGGGAATTAGTATGTTTTGTGCTCTTTGTAAACGAAATTCTTTTTTTGTTTGTTTTAAGACAGAGTCTCACTCCGTACCCCTGGGTAGAGTGCTGTGGCATCATAGCTCACAGCAGCCTCAAACCCTTGGGCTTAAATGATTCCCTTGCCTCAGCCACCCGAGTAGCTGGAACTACAGGTGCTCATCACAACACCTGGCTAGTTTTTCTACTTTTAGTAGAGACAGGGTCTTGCTCTTGCTCAGGCTGGTCTCAAACTCTTGAGCTCAGGCAGTCCACCTGCCTCAGCCTCCCACAGTGCTATGATTATAGGCATGAGCCACTGAGCCTGGCTTTCTTTTACTTCTGAAGTTCAGAGTGAGAAATGGTTTATAAGAAGCCCATGTTGTAGGTGATTTTGGGAACCTCCAAAAAAGTATGTATAATCAACTAGCCACACTTTCTTTCTAGTGTTTTAGATATTTCCTGGGACATCCCCAGCCCACGTTTGACTACTTCCAGAGACGGAGAACTCACTACTGCCTGGCACAGCTCAATCCATCCAGAGGCAGATCCAACACTCCTGAACAGGCTGTGGAGACAAGAAGCCTCAGGGGCAGGGGTGACCCCACAGTCACGAAGTTCAACCTAGCATGGGGCTCTTGTCTAACCCTACAATTACTGCAAAGTTTTGGGGCACTAATATATATGAAAATAATTTAACTTTTGCCAAGTGGTTGAAGTTGTCCTAACAGTGCTGAAAGGTTCATGATACAGCCGTTGAACACAAGGATGAACTGAAGAAGGGGGGGTGGGGGGTGGGCTCCTGCCCAGGTAGCCTCTTTTTCCACTTCTGGAATGGGTGTTCCAGCCTGGGGGGGATTCAAGAACTCAGACTCCTTCATCATGACCATTCCATTGTGTTGGCCTTCGAGGTCAAGTCTAGATCCTGCTGCAGCCACACTCCAGAATCCTGCTGCAGCTGGATTCAGGAACACAAAACAGACTAAGCCCAAATCAGAGGTTGTATTTTTTTAATTTATTTTTTGAGACAGAGTCTCACTCTGTCACCCTGAGTAGAGTGCAAAGGGATTATCATAGCTCATGACAACCTCAAACTCTTGGGCTCAAGTGATCCTCCTGCCTCAGCCTCCCAAATATCTGGGACTATAGGCACCTGCCATCCCGCCTAGCTAGTTTTTCTATTTGTAGTAGAGACAGGTCTCGCTCTTGCTCAGGCTGGTCTCAAACACCTGAGCTCAAACAGTCCACCAGCCTCGGCCTCCTGGAGTGCTAGGATTACAGACACGAGCCACCGCACCCGGCCCAGTTTTTTTTTTTTTTTTTTTTCTTTTTAAACAAATGACATGGCAGTTCTCTACTTCTCTTCCTGTCCCTATAGCAGGAGATAGCCATATGCCCACACTAATGTGGAGCTTTGAAGGGAATTGGCACCAGTGAGAAAGACATGAGTGGCATGTGGCAAGATGGCATTGGGAAGATTTTCAAAATGTGGAACTTTTGCCGTGAGCCACTTGTAGAGGTGCCAACCCCATCACACCACCTTTATAATAAGCTCAAAGATGACCATGTCCCCAGAGAAGAGTGACACCCTCTCTTCTCAGCAATGTTGCAACTTCCCTCTGACCTTGCTCGCAAGCACATCAATTTACACTGTAAAGGAGAAGGAGCTGAGGTGGGCTGTATGGAGGGGGCTGTGAATGCCGGTTAGGAACCAGGGGAGTAAAGGAAGAGTTTTCACTACACCTGCCATTATTCAAATCTGCATTTCCCTGCTCTTCAAAAACCTCATAGTTCCTTGGCTCTTAAGCTGGGCTACTTTAAGATCACTGCATTTATTTCAGTTGGTGCCAGAAATGACTTGAAATAAGTGTGTGTGCAAAAGAGCAATTTTGAGAAGAAATAAGCCCAGATGGTCTGCCCCAGGCCACCCGCCCCCCAGGAGCCCGGGCTCTGGAGCAGCCTTCAGCCCCACAGGCCTCCAGCTCGCCATGTGTTCCACCAGAGAGGGACCAGGAGCCAGGGGATGACCAGGGCACCATGGCCATGATGAGAGGACCTGAGTGCACTGGGTACTCTGACTCTTGGGGGATCATGAAGTCAGTGTGGTTGGTCCCAATCTCCAGTCGTTTTAGAGAAAAGAACATAGAAGATCCTGGACTGCATCTGAGTATATCATAGGAGTAACGGGAAATTAACACTTAGCAGAAGGTGGACTCAGTGTCAACTAATGATAGCACATACAGATGCTCCTCAACCTACGACAGGGCCACATCCCGATAAGCCCATCTTAAGTGGAAAATGTCATAAATGGAAAATGCATTTAATATCCCTGAGCTACTGAACATGATAGCTGAGAAATGCGGAGCACTGTAGAGTGTTAGCTGTGCACCCTGGTGACCACCCAGGAGCTGCCCAGCACCCCAAGAGAGTACCCACCCTGACTCTGCCCAGCACCCCAAGAGAGTACCATCCTGGGGGTCAAAATTCAAAAAGTGAAAATTCGAAAATTGAAGAAGTTTCCTCCCATTTTGCTTTAGCACCATTATTAAGTTGAACTGTTGTAAGTTGGGGACCATCTGTACATTAACCAAGGTACGTAGTATAACCTATATACTGTGAAGGGCTTGAATCAATCTCATCTGCACAGCCTGAGGAACGCTGACGTGTATGCATGCCCAGATAGCCACTCCTGCATCAGGAACCTTTCCAGCCCCGAGAAGTCCCCATCATGGGCTCTCCATCAGTACCCCATGCAAAGGTAAAATAGATGTTTTTGCTATGAGTCACATCTAGAAGAATTGGAAACCCTGCAGGACAGCCCTGCTGAGTGGATAGAGGGTGATTCATGGGGCTCCACCCCCTGCTCCGTCAACCCCTCTGCACATGTGCTGAGCCTAGAGAAGGCAGAGAAAGGATCAGCTGATGACATTCCTGTGGACACAGAAGCTGAATACGTGACAGTCATCAGACACCTAGGCAGGATCCCTTGAGATGGCAGGACTGCTGTCCAACATCCTGGTGGGTCACTGCTGTTTACAGGCAGCCTTCCCGGTTGGTGTTGCATGGACCCAAGCAGGGCTATTTTTATGCAGGACTATGGCCTGCCAGGTCTTCTGGGTGGTAGCTTACGCTAGTTTGGATAGAAAGGGAGATGGTGCCATTTACTCCAGATGGCCTAATCTTGAACAGAGACATGATAGCTGTTGTCCCTGGGTCTAGGCCCCAGACAACATGTTGGAAGGAGATTATTCCAGCCCCTGGCTCAGAGTGTGGTCAGCTGCTGGAGAGGGGCAGCTTATAGACGCCTTTCCCCTCTTGGACCTCGGCTTGGAGTGTTAATTCTCCAGAGCTAACTGGGGCTGAAGGATGGTACACCTGGGAGAAGGGAGACACACATCCCCTAACAGTGTGCAGTTTCCACGGCTGAGATGATCCTTCTGTGACCTGTCCCTCCAGGGCCCTCTCTCAGCCGGCATAAGCAGCCTCAAGGAGGGAAGGAGGAGGAGGGAAGCACTTCAGAGAAAGGAGGGCAGGTGCCGGAAAGAGCCCAGGGCCCAGGGCAGAAGAGTCAGTGGCTGCCTTCAAGGACACAGCTGGGGGAGCAAGTGTGTCCTGGGTCTGGGCTGGGATTGGCTGACACCCTCAGGCACCGCCCAGCCCGGAGTCTTTTCAAGGCCAGGCCCTGCCAGCTCCTGTTACACTTCTTGGCAGTGTGAATGCAGCAGGACGTGGCACACGCCGGCTCCAAGGTCAGTGAGTACCTGACACTGCTTTATTCATGCAAAGAGGAGGAAGGCATTGCTAGAGCCAGGGCGAGGGGCCTTGGAGGACTGGACACAGGCTGTGGACAGGGACCACATATAGAACAGTTATTACAGGCACAGAATGGCACAGGGGTAAGGACGTAATGGTGACTCACTTAAGAAGCCCATGGAGTGTGGCCCTTGACTGAAGCTCTCTGCTCATCTTTGCACTAGGTAGGGACAGCTTAACCGAGAGTGGCTAGAAACATATTAGCATCCTGCTTGCCAACATTCTTTTTGATAATGAACAGGGGACTTTTCTTTAGGGAAAAAAGAAATCTAAATGCTGAAAATGACACTAAATTTGGGGTGACTGTGAAGCCTAATTTTTCCCCTTGTAATATACAGAGCCTACACCACTCAGTTGTGAGAATGTTTTTTCCTTAGCTGCATCAAAAGAGATGTAAAGCAGTGACTTGGAATGAACTAACCAGAAAATTAAAAATTTTAAGACCCTCAAAAGGAGCTAGTTACTAATAAGCTCAAATAGCTGGACCCAATTTAAACCGGTGAATATTATTGGTAGAGATTCGTTTTTGAAATCACCAATAGATTGACAACAGACCAACTAACTATTCTCCGTCCCCACTGGAGGTCAAAAGAAAAGCAGCAGAACTGGCCTCAAGGTGTCTCGTCGGAGGTAAAGGCCCATTCACTGCCGGCTTGCTTGGCTGTCAAGGTTACCGTCAGTCCTGGTCTTGAGTGGGTGGCATCTCTGCCTCCAAATGCTTTGAACGAGCGTTTGAAGGGCATCCTCAGTGCTGCCCTTAGACATCTGGATGGCATTGCCAGGCGCTGTGACCCCTCAGAGTGTCTGCTGGAATCAGGTGGGGTGGCAGGTAATGCCCCTATGACAAGGATAAGCTAGTTAAAAAACTTGTGTGTTCTCTTTCCAGAAGGGCTACTTTTTCTTCACCCTTTCTCTGTTTCCAAACTCACATCCTTGGTCTGTTCTTTCTCTCCTCCCCTGGAGAAGAACACGGCCACCACCAGAACTTGGCAAGAGTCCTTCCCAGTGTGTGTGTGGGGGGGAAATTTCTAGGAAGAACCAGGCATTACTCTGCTGTTTGAGCACTTCACTCCCTGCATGCCTTTTCCAAAGCAATCAGACTTCTCAGTTAATCTGTGGGTCAAGGCATTGTCCCAAGAAAGCACATGGGTGCCACGTGCACCCCATGGATTCTGTTGGCTCCATGATCAAACCACAGCCTTAGAAATGGGTTAGAAGCCAGGTCATTTTCCTGACAGGATTGGCTGAGGAAGGTCCAGGAAACTTGGTTGGGAGATGGAATATAGAATGGGGGAGTGTTGGGCTCTCAGAGGCAAGAGGGGGTCTGACCCTGACACAGAATTTGCTCCCTGCTCAGAGGCTGGGGTCTCCATCTCTGCCACAGCTGAGAGCAGGAGCCACTGTCTCTCCCGAGGAACCCGTGCAGAGCCTTGTGCTGAGCATTCTGGGAGTCCTGCCCGAGCCAGGGATCCCGCAGGGAGCCAGGTCTGAAGGTGACCGCGGAGGGTCACACCCACCCCTGCCTGGGAAGCCTGAGAGCCTCCTTCCCTCGGGCCGGGGTGGCCCTTCAGAACAGTTCAGAGGACTGGATGGCTTCCAGCTTCCTATTTTCCTGACAACAATTTACCTTTGAGAGACAAATCTGGTCCCATGTCTTCGTCACAAGGAAGGCTAGGAAAGGCCTCTGTCCTACGAGGTAGACTGTAAACACCTCCTGCCCATGCCTCTCTACTTACTGAGTAGAGATCCCTGGAGGTGTCCTTTGAGTTTGACCTCAATATCTAGTGGTCCTGACGTAACATGAACCTTTTGCTCTCAGAGAATGGGGAGGGCACAGCCATTTCCCACTGGCCTAGGAGAGTGGCATCAGGAGACATTACTGAGAGAGTTCTGTGGAGCTGGTCCAGCCCCAAGGACATCCTCTGTTTGGGAGCGACTGTCTGGATGGGAGGTTGACACATGATCCTCTCCCGGCCTTCCACCTGCTTCCAACCACAGAGCTCAGACACGTGGACACCATGAACAGCTGGATCAGGAGTAACTGAGGCAGTAGAAAGGCACACACTGTCTCTCCCAGGGGGGTTAGGACAACCAGAGGCTGCAGCCTGAAGCAGCGACTGAACCCAGGCCTCCGCATTCCAGGATGTCATGGAACCAGAGAAGATGCTTGACTGGGACACAGACCCCCTATCTGCCTGGGAAAGTGAGATGTGCAGCTCCTGTGGGCTTGATGTGGTCGCCCTTTCTTTCTTTCTTTCTTTCTTTCTTTCTTTCTTTCTTTCTTTCTTTCTTTCTTTCTTTCTTTCTTTCTTTCTTTCTTTCTTTCTTTTTATTAAATCATAGCTGTGTACATTAATGCAATCATGGGGCACCATACACTGGTTTTATAGACCATTTGACACATTTTCATCACACTGGTTAACATAGCCTTCCTGGCATTTTCTTAGTTATTGTGTTAAGACATTTA
>CAUYPK010109859.1:0-20806 GCA_963574355.1 Loris lydekkerianus | reverse complement strand
AGAGTGATCTGTTTTTGCCCTCCATTTCTCTTCCTCTTTGAGAGTTTGGGAGCATTCGAAAACTTTGTCTTCAATGTTGGAAATCGTTTCTTCTGCTTGCTCCATTTTGTTACTGAGGGATTCTAACTGTGTTTCTCAGGTCTTTGAGGGATGCAACTTCTTGTTTCAATGTGTCAAAATCTTTGGTCATTTGGTCTTTGAATTTGTTGAATTCTTGAGTTATATTTTGGGTTACTGCTTCGAGTTCTAATTCGATCTTATTTGCTATCCAGATTCTGAATTTGATTTCTGACATCTCAGGTATTTGTTTGTGCATGGGATCTTGTGCAGTGACTGCCCCATTGATCCGTGGGGGAGTTGATCTACTCTGATTATTCATATTGCCAGAGTTTTTCTGTTAATTTCGCGTCATGTTTGTTTTTCACCATTGCCTCTGACCTTCCTCAGAGTTGGGGAGGTGTCTCTCCAAGAATAAACCCCAGTGGGGTCACTCTGTTGTTGCTGGATCTTTATAGGGAGGGACCCTGTGTAGTTCGTCTGGGGCTGCTCCAGCTAGGTAATTCTGGATGTGGAAGCAGCTCCGGTGTGTGATACACCTGGATCCAGCAACAGGGCGGGAGGTGGTGCGCATGGTTCTGGGAGTGTCTGGTGCTCAGTGACTTTGGCACAGAGAGCCCAAGGCTCCAGTAGTCTCTGGCCAGGAAAAGGGCTCTGCGCAGAGGCAGGGAGGGCTCTAGAGGGCACATGGCTACCAGAGTCCCTGGCCAGACGAGTGGGCTATTGCGGAGGCTCGGAGGACACAGGAGGGAGGGCACAGGGTTGCGCGGCTTCCGCAGTTCCTGGTGAAGGCATGCAGAGGCCAGGTGGGTGCAGGTGGCAGGTCGTGGGTTGCGGCACAGGTCTCATGGAGGTCCTGGCGGCACCAAGCCCAGGAGTTTGAGGTTGTTATGAGCTGTGACATCACGGCATTCTATCCAGAGGTCCCAGTGTGCCAAAACCGGCTCACTCTGCCCCTGAGGATTACAGCTATAAGGCAGCTCAGTCCCTGCCTGTAGGCTGCTCAGTCACTAGGTTACTAGGTCCCGCCCTATCCTTGCTCTTGGACCCTGAGGGCCGAGCTTGCCAGGGCAGTTCTCTCACAATGGCTTCCTGCGCTCAGTTCAGTGGCTCAGTCTGGGGCCCCAGACAATGCCCAAAGTTCTCCGCACTCCTGCTCAAGCTCTCCTCAAGGCAGTTCAACTGAGTGCCAAGTCCAAAAACACCAAAATAGTTAATAGGTAAGGCCTTTCCGGTTTGCAGTCTCACTGCTGCTTGTACTTATGGTTGCTGGCGGTATTAGGTTGATCGAACACAGCAACCGCTTGCCAGTTTTCCACTGTTTTTGTCCTCCTCTTGGAATCCAGAAGTCCCTTGTTGGCTCCCTGTATCCTCAAAGGGATGATTATAGGCAGATCCCACCAGCCAGAGAACCTGGAGTGTTATCTCCCCAGACTCATGGTTCCCTGTTGCAGGGAAGCTGTTACTCGGCCACCATCTTTAATCCATCCTCATTGAACTCTTTCTTGTACATTAAGTCAAAATGAGTTTTCATTCTATTTCTGTGGAAGAGAGAATGGAAAAGAAGAGAATAGGCCCCAGGTACCTGGAATAAAAATACTAGCACTTGCTGCCATATGTATTCTAGTTTTATTGTTCTCACACTTGAAGGAGCATCAGAATGCTTTTTAAAAATACAGATAGCTGTCCCCCTTCCCCACAGTCTGATTTAGTAGGGTTGGTGCAAGAATTTGCATTTCAAACAAGTTCTAGAACGTGTATTGCTGGTGCTGCAGGCCTAAGGACCACAGTTTGAGAATCAGTGGTCTAGTGTGTATCTGCCTAATGAATACATGTTGTATTCCTTTAGCACCTGTGATTACGGAGGAAACCACCCTTCAGCTAGAAGATATCATTAAACAGAGGATAAGAGATCAGGTAAGAAGTACATTCAACTTAACTTAAATTTTAGAAATGATATGAGATTATTTGGGGTTGGGACTACTGCTGTCTTTATTTTCACTTCATGTCCACGTTTTGTTGTGTGAATGCTTCTCTTCACTAGTACCAGGAAAGATGGGTCATGTGCTGGAGGGGAGGGAGAGCCAGAAGCCATTCTCTGTGTCACACCAGCCTGTGGGTGGTGTGGGGTGAAGTTGCTGACTGACATGCCGTGGTCACACGTGGAGCCCTTGATTTTGGGCACAGTGTCTTGTGTGGCATGTCACATTGTATGTGTGTGTTAGTCTGTTTTCTGTTGTTTATCAGTTTGTGTCTGAAACTGGGGAATTCATAAAGAAAAGGAATACCGTTATGGAAGCTGAGAAGTCCAGCATTGAAGGGCCACATCTGGTGAGGCCTCACTGCAAAGTCCCGAGGCAGTGTAAGAATCACACAGAGAGAGGTCTGAGCGTGCTAGCTTGGGGTTCTTTCTGTTTCTAAAAAGCCATCAGTTCCCCTCTCGTGATGATGTATTAATCCATAAGTAGACCAATCTATTCAGGAGGGCAGATCCCAGGATTTCAGTTACCTTGCAGAGGACCCACCTCTTAATACTGGTGGGAAATAAGTTTCAATGTGAGTTTAGGGCTGAGGAGACATTTAAACCATAGCGATATAGGCCGGGCACAGTGGTTCACGCCTATAATCCTGCACTCTGGGAGGCTGAGGCAGGTGGATTGCCTGATTTAACAGGTTCAAGACCAGCCTGAGCAAGAGTGAGGTCCTGTCTCTAAAAATAGCCAGGTGTTGTGGTGGGTGCCTATAGTCCCAGCTACTTGAGAGGCTGAGGCAAGAGAATTGCTTGAGCCCAAGAGTTTTGAGATTGCTATGAGCTACGATGCCATGGCACTCTACCCAGGATGACAAAGTGAGACTCTGTCTCAAAAATAAATAAATAAATAAAATAAAACCATAGCAATATGGTAGTGCTGCACTTTTAAAAATGTTTCTCAAGGGTGTATCCTTTCAGATGTTGAAAGCCCAGTTGTTTTTCTGAAGAATGGGTTTGATTTCATAAACTTAAGGTAGAATTTAGGCATATGGCACGAATAGTAAAAGATGGGTTTATAACATGTAGTATTCATTCACACTTCTGTGTCTCAAATAGGAAACCTTTGTAGCTTGGGTGTTATCAGCTGAATATCTTAAAATTTGAAATGAAACAAGGTAAACTTAAGGCTTGACTTTGTTTAAACTATGATGAGAAAATGTAGAGTTAAAGTGGGCAACCAGGAGAACTCATTTACAACAAAACCAGAAAACGATATTTGAATAATGCCCTCTTTGCTTTTCACGATGCTTGTTCTTTGTGACTTGAATACTCACTTCAGAGATTGAAAATAATTTTTTTGCTATTATTTGCTTATTCCAAAATAATAAATATTAATATTCCAGATATTAAGATTCTGAAGTGAACCTAACATAAGGTATTGACTTTGTTAACTTACTTTCTGCCTGCCCTTTATATTTCAGGCTTGGGATGATGTCGTGCGTAAAGAAAAACCTAAAGAGGATGCGTATGAGTATAAGAAGCGCCTAACGTTAGACCACGAGAAGAGCAAATTGAGCCTTGCTGAAATTTACGAACAGGAGTACATCAAACTCAACCAGGTGAGGAAGCCTCACAGGCAAAACCATTCTTACTAAAGAATAGAAGTAGAGAACTAGTCATGAAACAAATCTCAAGGCCTTTGGTCACTTTGTTGACTGCGAACATGGGAGGAATGGGGGGTTATGTCGTAATAATCCCAATGGGTGTGAGGGGCTGGGAGGTCACAACTAGTTACTAACTTCCCAGCAATTATTGTGGTAGTGCTACAATTTAAAAATCATTCCTTGTTGGTATTTTTAAGTTCCTGACCTATTTCGTGTGATTACGAATGTGATTATGAATTCATTTTGATTTTGACGTCTTTGTTTTCTTACGTTTAAATTCTAAAAGAAATCTCTAGTTAACCATCAGGATGAGGTCATATTCCCAAGAATGTTGTATTCTAGTATGATAATGAATTACTCTTTCACATTTGATTTATTGGAAATTTGGTCGGTATGTGCTTAGGGTTGAGATGACATTTTTATGCTGTGAAAGTCATTTAAGATTCCCGTTGGATTTTGTTAATGAATGCTACTCACGCAGCAACAGCAGTCAGTGACTGGAGGCCACTGTGAAGTTGAAGAACTGAAAAGATTTGAAGTAAAATTTTTCTTCTTGGCTGCCTTGAAACCCAAGGTCAATGTGCCCAACTTCATTTTATGTTTGTTGAACATCTCCTGACTACTTTGAGCTTTAGTAAATATTTGGCAACTATGAGAGTTAAAATATAAATATGTGATGCCACAGCTGGTACTAGGTCTGTACACGTTAGTGTTCTCCTTCACAAGGCAACAGCCAGTTCAGAAGTTTTGTATATGGACATTGATGAGCTAGATTAATTCTGTAAGTGAGGTAATGGTAGTCAGACAGCCCATGACGGAACCCTCACTCAGAGTTGTGTGTGTAATGTGGATGAGAGAAATGCTATTAGATAATTGATTTCACAGATACTATTACCTAGAATGAAGTAAGAGGATGTGTGTAAGAGTCCTAACAAGCTAGGTGGATATTTGGGATTTTATGACAGCTATGTTCACACTTTAGTTTTCTTTCTTTTTTTTAATTTCTTGTTGGCATGAGATTTACATAACATAAAATTAACTATTTTTAAATGAACAATCAGGAGCATTTATTTAGAGCAGTGTTGTGCAACCGCTGTCTCTAGTTCTAAAGCACTTGACCATCCCAGAATAAACCCCGTACCCATTAAGCAGTTGTTCACATCACTCCCTTAGCTCAGCCCCTGACAGCCACCAATCTGCATCGTCTCTGTGCATTTGCTTTGTCTGGATAATTCTTATAAATGGAATCACACAATATGTGGCCTGTATTTTTTTGTTTGTTTGTTTGTTTTTTCTGAGACAGAGTCTCACTTTGTTGCTGAGGCATGAGTGGGGGAAGTATCATCTTAGCTTATTACAGCTTCAAACTCCTGGGCTCAGGTGACCCTTCTGCCTCAGCCTTTTGCCTAGGTGGGATTATAGGCATGCTCTCCTGTGCTCAGTGCATGTTTTAAAGTTTTTATAGAGATGGGGTCTGGCCATGTTGCTCAGGCTGTTCTTTAAACTCTTGATCTCGAGTGATCCTCCCTTTCACCTCGGCCTCCCAAAGTGCTAGGATGACAGGTCTGAGCCACTGTGCCTGGCCTCATATGTGACCTCTTGTGTGTTAACTTCTTTCACTTAGCATGTTTTCAAGACTGTGACATGCATCAGTATTTTATTTATTTTTAATGGTTGAACAGTATTCCACTGCATGTATATACCACATTTATCCATTAATAGGCATTTGAGCTATTTCCTGTCTTTTGGCTATTGTGAATAGTGCTGCATACATTATTTGTATTTGTTTGAGTATGTAGTGGGGTTTTTTTTTGTTTTGTTCTGTTTTGTTTGAGACAGAGTCTCACTCTGTTGCCCCTGCTAGAGTGCTGTGGTAGCTGGGACTATAGGTGCCGGCTAATTTTTCTATTTTTAGTAGAGATGGGGTCTTGCTCTTGTTCAGGCTGATCGTGTATTCCTGAGCGCAAGTGATCCTCCCACCTGGCCTTCCAGAGTGCTGGGATTACAGGCGTGAGCCACCACACCTGGCCTGCGTACCTGTTTTTAATTCTCTTGGGTATATGCCTAGGACTGGAATTGCTGGGTCATAATGATCATTCTCTGTTTAACCTTTTGAGGAGTAGCTGAGTAGTTGCCACCGTGGCTGCATGGTTTCACATTCCCACCAGCAATGCAGAAGGGCCCCAGTCTCTCCGTATCCGCACCATTGCTTTTTATTACTTGCTGTTTTCCCCTTTTATTTTTTCTTATACCCATCTTAGTGGGAATAACTGGTTCTTAGCAGAGGCATATAACAAAGGAATTAAATTGTAAGTTCTAAATGTTAGGCATATGGTTGCTGTAGCTCCTAAAATGCATGTCCCATCTTTGGTAGGTGCTGGTGTGAGCTGCTGTAGCTTCTAAAATGTGATGCATGTCACAATCTTGAAACCTAATGGTACCGATACCATTAATTTTGCCTTTGGAATATTTCTTTGTGGCTGAAACCTTGGTGGAAAGAAATTGGGAATATCCTCATTGACTTTTAGTGTTTTGTCCTGTGATATATATTAAACTGTTATGGTTTGATGTTGTTGAACTTACTTCCTAAGCAAAAAACAGAAGAAGAAGAAAATCCAGAGCATGTAGAAATTCAGAAGATGATGGATTCCCTCTTCTTAAAATTGGACGCCCTCTCAAACTTCCACTTCATCCCTAAACCGGTAAGTGTGTAGTAGTTACCTATAAAACTAGGTCTTTATTTGTTTTTAGGGTACAAATCTGCAGGAATTTCCTATAAATTATAGGCAGTGTCTCCCTGAAGAAGGCTCATTCTGGTCTCATGACAACTATGCCCTCCCCTGCTGACCCAGCCAGGTCTCCACTGGGCCCTAACTCTCCCCTGAGCCACAGAGTCTCCTTCCCTCTCCTCTTTAGTCTTCTGTTGCGTTTTCAAGGTGTGATGGGGGTATCTGTACCTGGCATTTATTGAATACCTGCTGTATGCCTTATTAGGTCCTTTTCATACATTAACTCTTACTGCACAGAACACGGAGGCAGATATTACTCAGTCCATTTTACAGGTGAGGAAACCGAGATTTAGGAGAGCAGAAATTAAGAACTAACTCTCCCATGCTTTCTCCATTGCCAGGCCTGTACTCCCCAACACTTTCCCCTCTGTTGCTACCACTCAGACGCAGCTCAGTAGCTGCTTGCTCCACGGGGCTGCATCTCCCACTCACACCTTCCGCAGACCCATAAAGCATGCTTGTACCATCCTTCTAGTACATGCTCACATCCTGCCGTTTGTTGTCTGAAATTGAACGTCATGATTTGAGGACTAGTCTAGAAGTCAGAACCTGAGTCTAACTTTGCTCCTAACTAGCTTTATGATTTAGGCAAGCTGCTTCACATTTCATCCGTGCAGAAGTGGTGTCCAAGGTACTTTTTGATTAGATGATGGGTGGGTGATTTTTCCAGTGTGTTTGTTCTCTTAAACAGTAAGCTTCTCTCTCCTGTTTGCTGTTTTGTTCTGTAGACAGGGTCTTGCTCTGTTGCCCAGGCCATGCAGTGGCATTTTTTGTAGGAGATGGGAATCTCATTCTGTTGTCCAGGCTGGCCAAGCGATCCTCCCACCTCATTCTCCCAAAGTGCTGGGGTTACAGGTGTGAGCCACTGCACCTAGACTGTGAATGTGTGTTTCTATTCAAGTTGTAATTACATAGAGTAAGTTTTGATGACAGGAACCGTCTTTTATTCCCAGTGCCTAGCAGGTGTAAGCAGATGAAAAGAGGAGTGGATTTCTCAGCTCCTTTTGGCCAGCAGGTCTTACTGTGAAGAAGTCTCACTGATGTGAAGGGCATGAGCCCTGCTGGGGCCCGAGCAGGCTCTGTGTGATCTGGCTGTTCCTGCCCCTTTATCTCCCTGGCTTGCTACTCCCAGCCACAATGACTGCTGGTGCCTTCAGTCAGCTGAGTCTCTTCCTGATACCTTTCTGGGTTCTTTCTCAGGCCCAAAAGGCTACGTGTGGCCAATAAGTGCTTTGGGAATAATCTTGAGACAGAGGAGCTGAGGTACCCAGGTCTCATAGATTCTGGAGACAGTTGTGCTATATCGCCCAGCACTGCTGTCATTTTAGTCAGCTTAAGACTGTGGCTATCAACACATCTAACCTTGTAAATAACATAAGGTATTTTATACATTATACTTTAAATTAGTATGTTCAGAATTAAAACATTTTATGTTAGGACCACTTCTGACTTCTCATTAAATGTATGGTCTCTTTTCCAGCCCGTACCAGAGATGAAGGTTGTGTCGAATCTCCCAGCCATCACCATGGAGGAGGTGGCCCCAGTGAGTGTTAGCGATGCTGCTCTGTTGGCCCCGGAGGAGATCAAGGTAAGAAGCCTTGCTGAAACATTTGGTGTGTGCTTACCAGTTGATTATAATGAGGTGTTATTATGGGGTATGGGTTTGAGAATTATCGTAACAGTTTTTAAACATTCAATATCAGTATCTTGTTATAATTCAATCTGATTAGTAGGTTCAAAATGAATTGCTAGGTTCAAAATGTTAGGTTTAAAATGAATAGTAGGTTCAAAATGTTAGGTTTAAAATGAATTGCTCTTGTTACACATATGCTAGCAATATCTAATATCAGCATTTCCCCCCCCAATTTTATATGTGTAATGCTTGTGAATAATAGAATTTAGAGCAGGCATGGTGGCTCATGCCTATAATCCTAATATTCTGGGAGGCTGAGGCAGGAGGATTGCTTGAGCTCAGGAGTTCAAGAACAACCTGAGCAAAAAACAGAAAACTAAAAATAGAAAAACAAACCAGGTGTTGTGGTGGGTGCCTGTAGTCCCAGCTATTTGGGAAGCTATGGCAGGAGCACTGCTTGATCCCAGGGTTTGAGGTTGCAGTGAGCTATGACGATGCCACTGTACTCTAGCTGGGGTGACAAAGCAAGATTCTTTCTCAAAAAAAAAAAAAAAAAGAGGATTCTAGAGCATTAGGATACTGGAAGAAGTTGGTTATAATCAAATGCATGCAGTTCCTGCCTTGTGAACACTGAAGCTCATGCCTTGCGCAGTAATAGTGGTTCTTGCCAGGCCCTGGCCTGCTGGCTGGTACAGCAGCCAGGGGCTGTTTTTCCTCCTCACTTCTTTGCTACATCTGCATCCACCCTGGTGTCAGAGTCCCTGCCCTCCCCAAGCAGGCGACTGCCCTGGCAGGGCAACTGGCAGCTAAGGAGAAAAGAGAAAATTGACTCTCCCTGGAGCAGGGTTCCCCTTCTTTCCCTGAAGGAGAAAAGAAAAAGTCAGCTCTCCCTGGAGCAGGGTTCCCCTCCTTCCTTGTCCTCCTTGGTGTCTGGCCTGTCCCTGAAGGCCACACTGCAGTCTGAATGCTGTAGAGGGCTTCTGTGGTGCTGCAGCTTGAGGACTCAGCTCTCTACGCTGCAAGTCTGTGCTGTCTAAATGTTTTGTAAAGAGCATTTTGTTGTAAAGAGCTGAGTTACTGCAGCTCTTTGGAACACAGGTGGGGTTGCTGTCTGCTTCCTCCCTCGCTTCACCGTAGGCCACAGCCCACTGGCTGCCTGCAGAGCCCTTTCTTCTATGCCAGTGTCCTGAGTTAACAGTAGTGTGCTGGTGATTATTTTTTTTAATAGGAGAAAAATAAAGCTGGAGATATAAAAACAGCTGCTGAGAAAACAGCTACAGACAAGAAACGAGAACGGAGGAAAAAGAAATACCAAAAACGTATGAAAATAAAGGAAAAGGAGAAGCGGAGAAAACTGCTTGAAAAGAGCAACCCAGAACAAGCAGGGAAAGACACCAAAGCTGTAGCTCTAGAGAAGTTGAAACAGTTGACCAAAACTGGCAAAGCTTCTTTAATGAAGGTAAGGACAAGGGAGGGAAAACTGATGAAGAGGGTCTGGGGATGGCCAGCATTGGGTGTATCTGCTGGACTGGAACGTTTGCCCAGCTGGCAGCCCGCCTGTGGAGGCGAGAGACACACTGCTGGGACTTCAGGCTTTAACCCTCCTGAGTTTTCATGTAGAGCCCAGACAATAACTTGGGTCCCGGCAGCGGTTTTTCTTTTTTAAATGATAAGAGCATTGAAGCAGTGTAGAAGGTGTAGAATGTATCTTGCTAACTGATAATAGTTTTCAGTAATTCTATTCCTTTTCATATTTATATTTTTATACATTGTCATCATCACATATTTTTGGCTTTTCACTTATAAGCAGATTTTTATAGCGTGAGCATGTATTGTTTTTAATTGCAGGATGAAGGTAAAGACAAGGCCTTAAAGTCATCTCAAGCATTCTTTTCTAAATTACAAGATCAAGTAAAAATGCAAATCAGTGATGCAAAGAAAACAGAAAAGAAAAAGAAGAAAAGACAAGATATTTCTGTTCACAAATTAAAGCTGTAATATATTTTGAAAATAGTGTACATATTAATGTATAATCTTATATTTTGTCATTGTTCTGTTTTATAATAAAATTCTTGAAGGCCTTTCTTTGCATTGGTGGCTGATATTTGGGAATTCCATGGTGTGAAAAGACATACTCCCGCTCTATTTGGAAAACCCATCTGATTTTTGCAGGGCTCTCCAGGCACCCCGAGCTGATCATGGTATGCTATAGCCACGGCCTGGGCCTGTCTGAAGTCTGGGCTGTGAGCAAGAGTGGGGCTGAGAGGGGCACAGAGCCAGCCATGCCCCTCACAACGCTGTGCACTGGAAAACTCCTGATCTTTCATGGCTCCATCATTTCATAGAACAGTGGCACTTTCGCTTCCACTTTGGGAATTGCTCTCACATCTCGTGAGCAAAGGCTTAGTGAGGGTTATAGAATACCATCCATACACAGCTGCAGAGAGGACAGGTATGACCTGGAAGTGAATCTAGACACGACAGAAGCTCAGTGCAGTCAGGGAGACAGACTGACACCTACAGAGTCTTTTCTGATCACCAGGTGCTCGTGGTTACAACCTCCTCATCCAGGGAAGCTTGCCTTTTGTCTGACAGGAGATCATGAAGCCTGGAAGGGAAAGCATTGATCTTTATTCCAGGTGGATAGAAAATGAGGACTGAAAATCAGTCAAAGCAAGAAGGAGAGCAAAAGGGAGAGGGAGGAAAGAAGGAAAGGGGCCCAAGTAAGTCCAAAACCCAGCAGAGCAGACAATAGCAGATCTCGAGGATAATCTTTGACTCCACGTTCTGCCTTCCAGTCACACTGGGGTGAAGGTTAGGTCCCCAAGGTTCCAGGTGGCCCCACCCTCATGGCCTTATTAGGTGCAGCCCGCCTCGCCACTCCCCCAGGTCGGATTTCCATGCTTGTAGCTCTCCTGAGCTGGTGTGAATACTGGTGACTACAGACCCAGGGTCTCAGCTGGGGATATCCTACCAGGGGGTTCTGTGTAGCAGCCCAATCCCATGGCTCTGCTCAGCATTGCCACCCCTGGGGCAGTTCTCTGCCTGTATCTGACCCCACACCTGCCTTGGTCTTCTGCCTATCAGGCCTGTGTTCCTCCTCCTGCGCCACTTCTGTCTCCTTGGCTGGCTCCTCTGTCACTGAAGCACCAAGTCTTCTGACCTTTTCAGTTCTCTTGTCTACAGTCAATCCCTGGTCTTACATAGTAATACCAATTAAACTCTGACTTGATTCATAAATTCAAGGGTCTTTATTTCCAAGAATGTTACATGACTCAAAGTTACATGTCCAGAGTGAACTCCTGCTCTTCCCTGCCCATCTTGCCAGTGGCCGGGCCAAAGGCCTCAGAGTTCCCAGGACTCTTTTCTTGTACCTTATCTCCTTCACTATGAGCAACTCCTGTTGGCTCTGCTTCTAAGTATATCCAGAATTTGACCACTCACTATCGATGGCAACATCAGCACCCTGACATACACACCGTCCTCTCTCCTTGGACTCCTGCTTCAGCCTTCTGTTTTTCCCGTTCTCTCTCCTGCTTTCATCCTTGTGCACCTGCACCCCATCGTCTGTTCTTAGTGCAGCAGGCAGAATGGTCCTTTTGGAGCTTGTGCTCAAAATCTTTACATCTTCCCTCTTTCCATTTGACTCAAAGTCACAAATCAGCCACCAGTTTTGTAAGTAAATTTTATTGGAACACAACTACACTCATTTTTCACATACCACCTGTGTCTGCTCTTACACTCTGATGGGGGTGTTGGCTAGTTATTTTTTTTTTGAGACAGAGCCTTGAGCTGTCGCCCTGGGTAGAGTGGCATGGCATCACAACTCACAGCAACCTCCAATTCCTGGGCTCAAGCGATTCTCCTGCCTCTGCCTCTCAAGTAGCTGGGACTACAGGTGCCCGCCACAGTGTCCGGCTATTTTTTTTTTTTGGTTGCAGCTGTCATTGTTGTTTAGCGGCCCGGGCTGGATTGGAACCTGCCAGCTCAGGTGTATGTGTCTGGCACTTTAGCCGCTTAAGCCACAGGCACCAAGCCAGAGTGTTGGCTAGTTTTCACAGAGACTACATGGTCTGCGATACTTACTACCTGGCCCTTACATAGACTTGCTGAGCCTTGTCCTACCAGATCTCACCCCATGGCTGTCTCTTTCAATTCATTTATGCTCTTGTGTCCTCTTTGAAGTTCTTGGAGTCCGGTAGACAAGCCCAGGGCTCTATATGGACCATTGCTGTTTCCTGGCTTACAAGTGTCTTCTCGGAAACGTCCACCCTCTTAACATCCATCAGGCCTGCTCAAATATCACCTTTTCAGTGAGGCCTTCCTTTACCACTCTTTCACATTGTAATCCCCCCACCCTAAGATATTTCTGGCTTTATTTATCTTCTATTTCACTAACACAAAGGCTGCCAAAAAATGGCAGCCTCTTTTCATTTTAAGAAAGAAAAAACTATTAAACCTGTATTAAAATTGTCAAACTCTAGCTGGGCGTTGTGGCAGGTGCCTGTAGTCCCAGCTATTCGGGAGGCTGAGGCAAGAAAATCGCCTAAGCCCAAGAGCTGGAGGTTGCTATGAGCTGTGATGCCACAGCACTCTACCGAGGGTGACAAAGTGAGACTCTGTCTCTAAAAAAAAAAAATTGTCATACTCAATTGACTTCTGCAATTACAACAGATAACAAGATACAATATACAATATAACAAACGTTATTGGCATATATTATAATTTTAATTCTTTTCTTAAAATGTGTGTATATTTTTGGTACACTCTGTACTTATTTTTTGTAATTTTTTTAATTGAGGCAGAGTCTCACATTGTTGCCCTCTGTAGGGTGCCGTACTGTCACAGCTCACATCAACCTCAAACCGTTGGGCTTAAGCGATTCTCTGGCATCAGGCTCCCAATTAGCTGGGACTATAGGCACCTACCACAATGCCCAGCTATTTTTGTTGTTGTTGTTATTGCTTAGCAGGCCTGGGCTGGGTTGGAATACACCAGCCCCGAAGCATGTGGCCGGTGACCTAACCACTGAGCGATGGGTGCCACCTATTTTTTGTCTTTTCTTTATTTCCCCAGCTAGAATGTGTCTTTCATGAAGATGGAGATTGCCCACACCCTTAACCCTCTCTCCATCAACAGCTCATTCTGTTCACTGTCATGTGACTTCATCATCTACACGAGTACCTGGAATGAGGTAGGAACTCAACATATCCAGGTTAATGAATTCCCTATTCATGCCTTTTTTCTGGCATTTTGTTTTTTTCACTGACTCATGCACTTTTCTGTTTGTTTTTTGTTTTTGTTTTTGATACAGAGTCTCACTCTGTTGCCCAGGCTAGAATGCAATGGTGTCATAGCTCACAGCAACCTCCAACTCCTGGGCTCCAGTGATCCTCCTGCCTCAGACTCCCAAGGACTTGGACTACAGGTGCCCAGGACAATGGCTGGCTAGTTTTTCTATTTTTAGTAGAGATGGGGTCTTGCTCTTGCTCAGTCTGGTCTTGAACTCCTGAGCTCAGCCTCCCAGAGTGCCCAGATCACAGGTGCCAGCCACCATGCCTGGCCTCTTGCACTTGTTCAATGCATATTTATGAATAATTACACAGTGCTAGCCACTGTTGCAGTCAATGGTGATTTTATGGTAAAAGATAATAAACAAAGAGTGCCTGATCTCAAAATTACTTTCTAGGTCATCCATGGGCATGCTGGAACCAGGTGGTCTCAATGTTCCAGCACTGATAGCTAATTTCTCAGCTCTTAAACATAACTATTATCAAAAGTTAAATTATACAACCTGACAAAATATATTAAAAACAAAAGTAATAAGTGCTCAAGACTCATCACACCCTAACTGCTACATTTTATTATTTTTTTGCTTCTGAGGTCATTTACACAGATGTATCGGATAACTGGAGATCGATCAGTACAGTCTTTTGGAAAGCCCAGCCCAATACTGAGCCATCCCCTCTCGCTGACTCTCAGGAGTTATTCAAGTAGAGTTCACGTTATCCTCTTGTTGGTGACAGAAGTTGCCCGTGCCTTCTTCCAGGAGGCTGTTTGCTCCTCCAGCAAACAGGGATCCAGGTTTACAGATTGCTCACATTTGTCACTGACTGGGGAAGGGATCCCATCAGAGTACCCAGCCGCAGAGACGGTGAGCAGGGCGGCCGGCTGTTCTCCATTCCCGGGCTCAGCCATCCTTAGCCACCAGGGTGGAAGGAGATCGATCACTCGAGTCTCCACTCACTCCGCCTGTGGAATCGAGACTCGAGGATCGGCTGGGAATGCCTGGGCGCGCGGCGCGCGCGGAGCCGGGTGGGAAGCGCGGGCTGCCTGCCGGGATCGCGGCGGCTGCGGGGCCCTGGGGGCCGGAGGGACCGGGTCGTGCTCGTGGCCGAAGTCGCGGTGGTGGCCTCGAAGTGTGCGCAGATTCCCGTGGCTCGTGCGTTTCGTCTGTGCGGGCCTCGTGGCAAGGATGGCCCTGAATACGCGCGAATAACCATCACCTCACCTGGAAAATAGTCACCGGTGCAGTGGTCTGGAACAGTCAAATTGTACCTACTATTTAAAAACAAATAGTTTTAGATCGTAAAGATATCTTAGAAATCACCCCTGCAAGTCCAGCTGCTTCCTCTTATTGCAAAGAACACGCTAAAATTGCGTGCGGAGCTGGTCGCAGAGCCTTGGCCTCCCGTCTCAAACCGAGCTTGTCTCTCCATCCCGGTAGATACTGTCGTTCCATGTTTTAGAATGTTTTCCCCTCTTCTCCTTGAATTCATAAAAATGTTTCTAATACGTATGTGTTTCATTTTGTAGGAAGAAGAAATTGTCTAAGCGAATATGAGGTCAAATAGAGTGTCACTGTTGGTTATTACAAGGCAAGGAAGTAGGGGTAAACATTGCTGCCTTTCACTTGAGATAGCTTGTATGTTACTATTGGGAACACCTAATTTTTCTTAAATTCATGATGTCGGAAGGGAAATCTCCTGATAAAAAAAGGCCTCGGAGAAGCTTACTAATCAGCAAGACTAAAAAAAAAACATCCAAATCTATAATTTCATATTTTAGCAATGCACCACCTGCTAAACTTGCTTGCCCCATTTGTAATAAAATGGTTCCAAGATACAACTTAAACCAGCACCTTGATGAAATGTGTGCTAACAATGAGGTTGGTCAAGGTGATTCAGTGCAGGTTCCCTTAATGAATTTAAATACATCCACTGTAGATTTAACCAGTACTGGCTTAGACGATGTAACACCAAAGAAGTCATCACCACGGAAGATACATTTAACTCCTGGCCAAAACGAGTCAACCAAAATGGGCATAAAACAGCAGACCAGTCCTTACTTTAAAAGTACTGTTGGTTTGATGTGCAAGAATCAAGATGAGGTGAGAGATAATACTGTGAAAGTCATTTCTTTGGGAAGCCTGTCATCTAAATTGTCCAGAAAATACACAAAGGCAAAAAAATCATTAGATAAGAATGAGGAATTTGTCAGTTTTAGTCCACAGAGTTACAAATCCACAGTTGTTAGGAGCCTGGTTGATAACTGCTCAGAAATTGAGGACATGGTTCAAATTTTGGAAAATAATTCTCAAAAGGAAAACATGTTTACATGTGGTTCTCCAAAAGAAGAGAGTATTCCTGAACACATAGTAAGCAGTAAAATGGAAGCTGAAAGCCAAAAGGTTACCCAGGAATGTGGGAAATCAGCTCTCACCCCTGGCTTCTTAGATAATGCTCCCATCTTATTTTCACCAGATTTAACTCTTGGGAATAAATTAAAATGTACTTCAGAAGACAGCCTTATAAAGCAAGAGAGTATCCCAGGTGTGGATGGCAAAAGCATTGAAAAATGTGAGGCATGTAGTTGTGAAGAAGTAAAAATGACTATTGCTTGGGAAGCTAAAACACAGTCATTACATTCGGAAGTGGATTCTCATCCTTCTACAAATGATGCTTCTAACTGGAGTAATGTTGAACAGCTTCCTCTGAAAGGTGACAGTGGCTTAAAGACTGATACCATTTGCAGTGTTCCTTTGTTGCAAGAGTCTAGCTGTGATGGTCCTCGTCATCCATACTACCTTCGGAGTTTCCTTATGGTGCTGAAAGCTGTACTCGAGAATGAAGATGATAGAATGCTCTTTGATGAACAGGAGAAGGGAATTGTAACTAAATTTTATCAATTGTCAGGTATCTTAAGCGTATTTGCTTTCGAGTTTTTGTTTCTCATTTGTTGTCCTGATTTGAGTGTGTTGTGATGGGCAATAATTTGATGACCACAAGGAGTCACTGTGGTTTTGCGAGTCCTCTGTGGGAGTGCTTATGGGAGTCTGAGCCACTACAAGGTTTGTGTTGAGAAGGATATTCCCATAAAAGACGAGATTTTGTGCCTGGTGATGGCTGTACTTTGGTTAAAATGGAAGCAGCTGTTTTCTCTTTATAGATGTATTTGATGATTGTAAACAGCCTTTTCCAGATTAAAAACATGCAGTGTGACTTAGAAGAGTATACTTTGCATTTTGAGCATGTAATCAGGCTTACTGATGGTGGTTTTGTTGTTTTCACACAGCATTTCCTCAAAAAATAAACAGTAGAATAAAATAAAATACAAGAAAGAAATGAACCAAGCTGAGGCATATTTTCTTTCCCCCAACAACGTTTAGATTTATGGGCTTTGCTTTTTAAAGGTTGTGTGGAGGAAATGGAAACTTTCAGGCTTAAATTGATTCATTTCAAAATGTTAGTCTGTGCCTCAAGTCCTTGGCAGCCAGTGGTGGCTCTAAACCAGTAGTGCAGGTTTGGAGCAAAAGCCACCCTGTGTCACTGCACTCTTAATCCAGAGGGCCATCATGGCTGTGTGGAACTGAGTCTGCAAGGTAGGAAAAGCTTACATGGTGGCCACATTGTCCTCTCATAAAACGTAGTCTTGCCTCACCCCTTAATGGATTAAAAAAAGAACCCCATGTTGGGACACAGGCAGTTGCCGGCTGGCTCTTCCATAAAAGTACTGTGCTGTAAATTTGAAAAAGAAAAAAGAAATAGCCCAAATGTTACAAGTAATGTTTAAGATAAAGACTTTTGTTTGATATTTACACAGTGGAATTGTATTCTTGGATTGCTTTTTAACATGAGAGTGCTACTCTCCTGGGCACAGCTGTGTGAAGCATCCGCACAGCTTCCATCTCTTGGGCTGGTCTCACCAGAAGGTGGATATAATACTATCACACTGACTGCTCATCGGGGTCACAGATCTTTACTGATGGAATTCATGCAGGTGTTTGTTTGAGTGGCTGGTGGCTCTGTGCTTCTGTGTAATTGAGAAGTAGGAAGTTCTTCTCATGCACACTCTGGATATCCTGTGTCTGGCTGTCCTGGGAGAATCATGTACACCATGTCTATGTTGGAAAATAGCTACTGCCAGGCTGGGTGCAGTTGTTCACGCCTGTCATTCCAGCACTCTGGGAGCCTGAGGCAGGAGGATCCCTTGAGCTCAAGAGTTCAAGGCCAGCCTGAGCAAGAGCGAGACCCTGTCTTTACTATAAAATAGCCGGGCTTTGTGGCCAGTGCCTGTAGTCCCAGCTACTCAGGAGGCTGAGGCAAGAGGATCACTTTAGCCCAGGAGTTTGATGTTGCTGTGAGCTGTGACACCACAGTACTCTAGCCTGGGGCAACAGAGAGACTTTGTCTCAAAAAAAAAAAAAATACTGCAATTGGTTTAAAAACATTTCAGATCAATATGAGGGTACATACGATTAGGTTACATAGTTTGCTTTTGTAAGGCTAAGGTCCAAGTTGTAGTTGTGCCCTTCACTCAGGAAGTATGCCATACACCTGTGCAAAGTACCAGTTGGACAGGAACTCACCCAACCCCTTCCCTGTCTCTGCCTTAAGTAAATTTGAGTTTTTCTCTGACATGAGCAGGTAGTTGTTAGTATGCTAGTTCTAATTTAGTACTAAGTACATGTGGTTATTCCTTTTTAAAGAAAAATATTTTCAAATAAACATTGAAAAATTGAAAAATAAAATCACTCCATTTTAGAGTTGGCAAAAATTTAAAGATAATCTGGGCAGTAGGAAAACTGAGCCCAAATAGTTAATTAAGAAGGTTGGCCAAAATCACTGTCCTGCCAAAGCTAAATTTTTTTTTTTGAAAAATTCTTTCCATGTTGTCTTCACCCAAAAATAGAATAGTGCTTAGAACCAAAAGTGCATATAGAACTAATAGTGCATATAGAACTAGAATTCTGGGCAGGGCTTCCCCGAGGAGTAGAAATGCTGTTGGCTAGAAAACAGGGAAACTTGATTTTAGGAGTTTTAAAATGAGCAATAATCATTACCAAATTAGAACATTTTTAATGCTTTAAACCTGTGGTTCCCATACCCCCAGGCCATGGACTGGTACTGGTATGTGGCCTGTTAACACCTGGGCTGTACAGCATCCCATGTGAGCTCTGCCTCCTGTCCTGTCCCACCCCACCCCGCCTCCATCCCCCTACCCAGATGCCCCACCTCCCGGTCCCTGGAAAAATTGTCTTCTATGAAATGGGTCCCTGGTGCCAAAAAGGTTGGGGACTGCTGGTTTATACCATAAAATGACACCATTATACATATGGTAAGCACATGTGTATTTCTAATACAGTATTCACCTCAATTTTAACAAATGATACTTCCATGTTGTTTTTATAAGAAAGTGTCTTTCACTATTTTTCTTAACTTTATTGCAGCTAGTGGTCAGAAGTTATATGTAAGGCTTTTTCAACGTAAGTTAAGCTGGATTAAGATGAATAAAATCGACTATGAAGAGATTGCCTCAGACTTAACACCTGTGATTGAAGAATTGCAGCACGCAGGCTTTCTACAGACAGGTATGATCAGTAGAAAGAAATGTGAAGTGAAAATATCTGAAGGACTGAGTTTCTGTAGAATAGTGGCAATATTAGTGTGCTGTCCTCTCTTGGTTAGTGCCTGGTAAGTAGTAATTAGTTTTTTTTAATTGAGTTAAATTTTACAACACCAAATTAATTTGTGCTAAAGCTGTTCTTAGCCTGAAAAATTGTCTGCTGTTCTCTTGACTGTCACAGGTTTATAGCCATAGTCACTAAGGATAGATGAGTAGGTGTGTGCCACAGAAGAAATACATCCCTTATCAGCACTGTTCTTCCTGCAAGAACTTGTCTCATCTTATTCAGAGTCGTCATCTCATGATGGAATAAGCTGGTTTGTGTGAAACCAGTATTGCCTTCAGAACTCCACCTGCCCTCACATGCACACACTTAACAGCTTTTGTGATAAGTTGATTGCCTGGGAGTTGTGGAATCACTAAATGAGAGTCTTGTCTTCTTTCTCAATTGGGTTGCCAGGAGCATTTGTTAAGTACCTACCCATATTGAGTACAGTACTTCCTTAGGTATAAAGAAAATGAAAGATGTGAACCTGGGGTTCAAGTTGTTGACATTTGAGACCAAAGTAAGCAAATCAAACCAGAAGATTTCTTAGGGGCAGAGTTTGTAGTGGTGAGCAGTGAGTAAGTTAGGGTGATTAGGGTATGGCAGGGATGGGATGAGTTTATCCTCCTGCCTTAGACTCCCAAGGACTGAAACTATAGATGCCCATGATAACACCTGGCTAGTTTTTCTGTTTTTAATAGAGATGGGGTCTCTCTCGCTCTTGCACAGGGTGGTCTTGAACTCCTGAGCTCAAGCAATCCACCCACCTTGGCCTCCCAGAGTACTAGGATTACAGGCATAAGCCATGGTGTCCGGCCTCACCAGAGGTTTTGTGAAGAGAACGGGAATATGTATTCCAGTAAGCTTTTAATCAGGATGCCCAAACCATGGGGCTATCCATGCATCTTTATTTTTTGAGACAAAGTTTCACTTTGTCAACCTTGGTAGATTGCTGTGGTGTCATAGCTCACAACAACCTCAAACTCCTGAGCTTAAGTGATTCTCTTGCCTCAGCCTCCCAAGTAGATGGGACTATAGGCGCCTGCCACTACGCCTGGCTATTTTTAGAGATGAGGTCTTGTTCTGGCTCAGGCTGGTCTCGAACCTGTGAGCTCAGGCAATCTATGCACCTCGGTCTCCCAAGTGCTGGGATTACAGGTGTGAGCCACTGTGCCTGGCCCATGCTTTTTTTTTTTTTGAGACAGAGTCTCACTGTGTCACCCTCAGTAGAGTGCCATAGCATCACAGCTTACAGCAACCTCAGACTCTTGGGCTTAAGCAGTTCTCTTCATCCTTCCAATTAGCTGGGACTACAGGTGCCCGCCACAAATATGTATCTTTATTTTAGTAACATTTTCCTTTACTTTTTAGTTAGAAATTCTGTTATTTGATAACTTTTAAGAGAGATATTTTTCACATTCTTTTTTATTTTATTTTATTATTTTATTTTTAATTTCAGCTTGCTTGTTGATTCTTCTTCCTTTGAAATACTTTATTTTTTTGTTCATTTTCTTCTTTTTCTTAATGTTCTTCCTCTGGTGATTCTCTTTCCTGTTGCCTCCCCAGTAGCTGGGATTACATATGCCCACCACAACGTCCGGCTGTTTTTGATGTTAGTAGAGACGGGGTCTTACTCTGGCTCACTGCTGCTCATACTGGTCTCCAACCTCTGAGCTCAGGCAATCCAGCGCTGGGACTATAGGCATGAGCCACCACGCCCGGCCTTTTGTTTTTTTTTGA
>CAUYPK010109858.1:0-13169 GCA_963574355.1 Loris lydekkerianus | reverse complement strand
GACCAAGTCAGTTTTATCCCAGGGTCTCAAGGCTGGTTCAATACACACAAATCTATCAATGTAATTCAGCACATAAACAAATTAAAAAACAAAGACCATATGATTCTCTCAATCGATGCAGAAAAAGCTTTTGATAACATCCAACATCCCTTCATGATCAGAACACTTAAGAAAATTGGTATAGAAGGGACATTTCTTAAACTGATAGCGGCCATCTACAGCAAACCCACAGCCAATATCATATTGAATGGAGTTAAATTGGAATCATTTCCACTCAGATTGGGAACCAGACAAGGCTGCCCATTGTCTCCATTGCTTTTTAACATTGTAATGGAAGTTTTAGCCACCGCAATAAGGGAAGAAAAGGCGATCAAGGCTATCCACATAGGGTCAGAAGAGATCAAACTTTCGCTCTTCGCAGATGATATGATTGTATATCTGGAAAACACCAGGGACTCTACTACAAAACTCTTAGAAGTGATCAAGGAATACAGCAGCATCTCAGGTTACAAAATCAACACCCATAAATAGGTAGCCTTTATATATACCAACAATAGTCAAGGTGAATAAACACTACTTTTTATCTGCATTGTTCTTTAAATATGTGAATTTATTGGGTAATATCTTTCTATAATTTTTATACATTTATACACAAATGGGACTAAACTAATTTTCTTATTTATGCTATGTTTGTCAAATTTTTCATATCAGGGTAACGCACACTGAACCAAGATAGAGATATTTTTATGTATGTGTGTGTGTGTATAATAAATATGTATATTTTATATATATATATATATATATTTTTTTTTTTTTTTTAACATACATATAAATGCTTTAAGGACATATAAACAGCAAAGGGCTTGTTGTAGTACCTTGAAGTGTTTTCTGGAAATCGCCATAAAGCCACAGGCTTGCTACCTACAGGAAGCAGTTCTTTTTTTTTTTTTTTTTTTTTTAATTGTTTTGAAAGAGAGTCTCACTATATCGCCCTCAGCAGAGTGCCATGGTGTCACAGCTCATAGCAACCTCAAACTCTCGGGCTCAAGCAATTCTCTTGCCTCAGCCTGCCAAGTAGCTGGGACTACCGACACCTGCCACACTGCCCGGTTAGTTTGTTGTTGTTGTAGCTGTCATTGTTGTTTACCTGGCCTCAGCTGGGTTCTAACCCACCAGCCTTGGTGCATGGAGCTGGTGCCGTAACCACTATGCTATGGACCCTGAGCAAGGAAGTTTAATTACCCTTTTTTTTTTTTTTTGAGACAGAGTTTCACTTTATGCCCTGGGTAGAGTGCTGTAGCATCACAGCTCACAGCAAACTTCAGCTCTTGGGCTTAGGCAATTCTCTTGTCTCAGCCTCCCAAGTAGCTGGGACTACAGGCGCCAGCTAAAGCTTAATTACTTTTATAACTGTCTTCTACAGTGGTGTTTCTATTGTTGTTTGGGGTGGGGTTGTGTTTTTAGAGAGGGTTGCTTTTTGTCTGGCAGGTCTCTTCAGACAACCTGGCCTCTGGCTCATCTTCAATTACTTCTACAAGGAATGTTCTTCTGGAAACAGCCTCCTTCATCCACATTTAACAGAGTTGTATGTGATCTTCTCTCCTGTTTCTTTCTTCCAAATTTGAGCTACCTTCGTTTTCTTATTTTTAATGTTATATACTTATGTGTTCTCTGTTATTTCCATACCACAAGTGCCAGAAGTTTCTAATTAAGTAATTTTTCTTTTTTCTTTTGCAGGTTTTGGCTGGGGCTGGGCTTGAACCCGCCACCATATGGGGCCAGCGTCCTACTCCTTTGAGGCACAGGCACCACCCAATTAAGTGGTATTTTTCAAAGAATCAGCTCTTACTTTTTTTCATGAAGTACATTGGTCTCCTTTTGTTTTGTGGGAGGTGTTTGGTAGTTTTGCTAACATCTCTTTTTAACAGGCTAGGCCTTTTCCTGGGAAGTCCCCAAAGCAGCCACCACCAAGAACAGGACACACTGACTGTGGCCTTACCTCAATGAGCTTTCTTTCATAGGAGCTGGCTAGTTCTTCAGCAACTTCTCCTGGCTTCTGTTCAGTTACTGTAACTTCTCCATCAACATTCCAAAGATTTGGCACAACTTTAGAAAAAGAAAGATACTCTGTAAATATTTTAACAAGAATCAAATATTATCTTCCCAGAAAAAAAAAAAAATTCTTCTTACCCAAATGGCTTTCCCAAGAGAAAAAGCTCTTTAGAAGAAGTAACAAGACAAAACAAAATCTACAATGACTAATTATTTCAACCCTGCAACATTTTCACATCAGTACAACAAAAATGAATGATAAGCTATATTTTTTAAAGTCTACGGCTGTCATAAGATATATGCACAGGAGTCTGGGGGATAATCTTGTCACCACTTTCCATTTCAGGGGAAAAGAGACAACGCTTTGGCAAGACATAAGAACCTATGCTTCCATCTTTTATGTGTGCCTAATTTCTTCTCCAACAAAAAGGTTATCCAGTGAGGTAGTACCTGTCCACGGCCAGGTGTGGAGTAGTAATGGGGGTCCAATTACAAGTAGAACCAAGAATTGGCATTTGTAAATCATGCTTAGGATGACAACAAGGCAGGCTCTGGAAAAATTCTAAAACCAATGCATAACGTCAATACAAAGACACGTTAAAAAGAGAATGGCTCCCAGGTCAGAGCAAAAAAATGAGCACAAACAGCCCCGGGGCTCTTTCGACTATTAAGTATATGTCCTGTATGCCTGCTTTGTGGAGAAAAGCAAATAGAAGAAAAATAAGGCAATGAGCCAGATAGTTCCAAGGAAAATGACAACAAGAGCAGGAAAGAACTCCTACATTGTGGGTAAGGAAAAGATCCAGTGACAGGTTTGAAGAATATGGGTTTGCCTCAAGTCTCAAAATAAGCATCAACTATGCAGACAGTTTCCTGTGTGCTCTGGGAGATGACCACCCACAAAGCCCCTATTAATCATAGGAAGGTGGCAATGAGGCAAAACAGGGTCTCAGGCTAGCCCCTAGGGACAGGGAGAAAGTCAAAGTGAGAGAGGCTAAAATGTCCTGTGCTCGGCTTGGCTTGAGCCCAGGGACCAAGCCTCATCAGGCTGCAGCTGCTCAGAGCTGCTGAGGCAACAAGGCCCTGAGTGACAGCAGGAAACATGCTGAATGCGACCCTCATCTGTTTCCATCCCAGCAATGACTACATTCCAGCCTCTACTGCAAGAGGTGGCCTGCTAACAATCTATAGCCTGACATCATCATTTAAGAAAAAAAAAATTGTAAGGACTTTCAATGAACAATGATGGACTTCAACCCTTCAGCTCTGGTGTATGTGGCTGGTGCCTTAGACACTTGAGCTACAAACTAGTTTTTGTAAACCATGTTATCAGAATTTGAGGGGAGGCTCCACTTAGGACTTAGAGGCTGGACACTGGTGGTTCACACCTATAACCTTAGCACTCTAGGAGGCCAAGGCAGGAGGATCACTTGAGCTCAGGAGTTCAAGACCAGACTGTTTCAGAACAAGACCCTGTCTTGACTAAAAATAGAAAAATTAGGCAGGCATGGTGGTTGGTACCTGAAGTCCCAGCTACTCAGGAGCTGAGGCAGGACAATCACTTGAGCTTAGGAGTTTGAGGTTACTGTGAGCTGTGATGATGCCACAGCACTCTGGCTGAGGCTCTGCCTCAAAAAAAGAAAGAAGCTAAAAGAAAAGAAAGAAGAGGGGAGGGGACGAGGGAGGAGAGGGAATAGAGGGAGGGGAGGCGATGAAGGGGAGAAGAGGAGCTTTAAAAAGTTAGGTAACTTAGCAGAGGTACCACTTAGCAGAGCAGCCAAGGCTGAAGTACAAGGGCAGGCACCCCTGTCACAAAGTGGGGTGCAGCTGGATGGCAGAGCCTGGTGGTAAATATACAACCAAGTTGTAGAACTAACAGCCCATGGTCAGGCTCTGATCATCAGGTGACCTTCTATTCTGTTGCAGCCCAAGTTTCGTTCCTCCACAAGAACATTCAATCACCCAACCTGTTCCAAGTCCATACATCTCATTAGCAATCAAGTTACTGGCCTCTGGCCGAGGTACCAAACCCTCTGTGACTGTGTTTAGGAGGAATCAGTAATCTTCAGCACTACGAGAAGAAGAGGCATGAATAAGCTTTTTGATCTTCAAGGCTGGACAGAGTCCCTGGGACAGTCATAAATTAAAAGAAATTCTCTTGGAAATTAGCCAGTCAACCATCCCATCCAACTGTTTGACTCCCTGCTGCCCTGGCTCAGCTCCTGCAGCTTTAACAAGCATGTCAAAAACTTTAATTCCATGTGCAAAATAATAAAAAACAATCCTAACTATATCATATTCTTCTCTTTGATAGGAGAATTCAAAGATGGTCCCCAGTGATGGTCCCTGCCTCCTGGTATCTACATTCCTATATAATCCCAACCCCTGGACATACTGATTCACCCCTAATGAACAGAAAAGGACAGAAGTGACATATGCTATCTTATGGAGAGAACAGATGGATCCAGCCGGCAGCCAAGGGTCCAGGAGTGGCAGTGGGTCTCCCCAGTCGAGCCGTGAGACAACAGCTGCAGCTGACACCTGGACTGACCTAATGAAAGACCTGGAGCCAGGCACATGGCTAAGCCACACCCTGACTATCCATCCCACACAAACTGGGAGATCGTAAATGGTATTGTTTTAACCTGCTAAACTTCAGCGGCAACTTGTCACACAGCCACAGATAACTAATATGGTGCCTTTAATCGTTCCATAGGTATTTCTTGAGAGGCTACTATAAATAAGACTCTGAGTTAGAGCACAGACTTATAAGTACAATGATAAGATCCAACACGGATGGGACCAAAACACACACACACATAAAAACACACAAGAAAATGGAAGCAGACTTGCTCCATGTGCCTCTACAGGTTAAATATTTACAAACTTAATAGTTGATTAAGTTGATTTTCTTCCACATCACAATTTCCAATATGTAGCAACAAAGCATTAGGCTAAGTTCACGCAAGAACAACATACGATTTCTTTATTTTCAAGTCAAGAAGGCTCATTTGCCTTGGGAGTAAGAGAACATTTGGGTATTCGAGGAAGGCAGCACAATAAAAGTCTGAGTAATGGTGAATCACTTGAGAGCCAAAATAACAAGTTATAATCATTCTATATTCTTTGCACATTCCCTCCCCGCCAAAAAAACACAATCGATTAGGAGAGGATCAATTGTGATTAAATTCTGAAAATCAAATTTAAATAATAAATACGAAATTTGTGACTAATCGAACTAAAACTTTGTTTTTAAAGTTTCATTTTTCCTGAGGGTGATCTGTTGGTTTTAAAATGGAAAGAATGACAATATAATAGCCCAGGAGAAAAACATACTCTCTGTCACGTCAATAACGGCTCACTCTGAATTCAAGACACCAGGCTTTAAAAGATATCAGCTAGCAATGCAATCTCAAGCCTAAAATTTAAGCATTAACAGTTCCATCCATATTTTGAGTTACTCTGACAGTCTTCAGAACTTTATATTTGCCCTTCATAAAAAGTGCAGCTGCAGCATCCAATAAAACAGGGCAAAAACTCCCATCTATATAGCTGGATATTTCTATTTTCATCATTGTGCTTTACAAAGCTATAATACACAGGCTAAAAAGCAGAAAATAAATAAAGGCTGTATTTAATGTACTAACCAAAATCTTAAAACTACATCCATATCCAATGGGTTGTCACAGAAATCAAAACCATGATGTTGCTTCACCTTGCTTAAAGGTTTACACAGCAGGCTCACACCCGGAATCTCACTGGAGCACCAAAGCAGGGTTCAATCTGGCCATTTTAATCTTGTGCCAAATGTGATGATGTCAACATGATTTACTGAGATCCTCCACTGACCCAGTCAACCTAGTTAACCTCCACGTGATTCGCAAGAAAATCTCCACTCTGTTTACTCGCCTAAACTCTGAGTGGTCAGCAGTTTTCTTATAAAAGTTAGACTCCAAATGGAAAAAGAATGATTTGGCAACAACAATAAGTCTTCTCTTTTTACATTCAAATAGTCAGACACTAAAATTGTGTTTGGTACAAGCACAAAGATATTTACTCTAAATCAGAAAAGCTTTTCCAGAAAAGCTATGGGTTAGTTAGCACCACTGGCAGGTCACATAAACTTCAAGAACATTCATGGTCTTCCACCTCTTTGCAGCTTGCCATATCTGTTAGGGTATCTGTGATAAGTCATCTAAAATTAAGTAGATACTATTCTGGCCTTGCTGGCAGGCACCGAGAACACATGGGGCTTTCTGCCTAAATGATTTTAAGCATAATTTCTAATACCACAGAGAGCAGCATGGCAAACAATATGATGAGGTTACTGTTTTGCTTTCAATTTGAACAAGCTTAGCATGACCCAGATGCAAACAGTGGGAGATGCTGGCAGTGAAAGTGGATAAAGAATCATCGTAAATTCAGAGACAGTTTTCTAGGACACACAAATGGACAGAGGTGTGCCTGGGTCCTGCCACAGCTGGTGAAGCTGGATCTTAGGAAACCTGGGACACTTTAAGGTTCCAAAGGAGAAAGCTTCCTCCTGGGTGGGGTGCCAGTGACCCCTACAAGACAGCGGGTGCCCAAGGTTGTTCCACCAGGAAAGGCAGGGAGGCTCACACTTATAATCCTAGCACTTTGGGAGATCAAGGCAGGAGGATTGCTTAAGGCCAGCAGTTCAAAACCAGTCTGAGTAAAGGTAAGACCCCTGGCTCTACAAAAAAAAGAAAAAAGTAGCCAAGCATGATGGTACATGCCTGTAATTCCAGCTACTTGGGAGACTGAGGCAGGAGAATCACTAGAGTTTGAGATTGCAGCAAGCTATGATACTACTACACTCTAGCTGGGGCAACAGAGTGACACTCTATTTAAAAAAATAATAATAATAATAATAATATGTTGTACAAGGTTGTTCTACCAAAGGATAGTGTCTTCCTAACAGTGACATTCACCTTCCTCCAAGTACTCACCCTGGCAAAGGAAGAATATGACCAAATAAGACAGTGGAGATCTGAGATGACACCAATGCCCAGGTTCAAAGTCTGGCTCCTCCGCAGGTGACCCTGGGCAAGTCTTTCATTAATCTGCTCAGCCCACCAGCCACTGAAGATTCCTTACATGCCAGGTGCCAGACGCTAGAGGTGCAGAGATGTATTAAGGGGGGGTGGGGGGAGTAAATGCCAAAATGAAGCTTACATTCTAGTGAGGGGGACTCAGAAAATAGAGAAGCGACTATTTAATACATCAGGCTGTGAGAAGTGCTAAGGGAAGTCCAAGCACAAGAAAACGGTGGTGAGCACCAACTAAACAAGTGTAAGAAAAGGCCTCGCTAGGGAGTTTCTGAGCAGAGACCAGAGTGAAGCTGGAGAGGGCCAGCCACGCACAGCCCTGGGGACAGAGACCAGAGTGAAGCTGGAGAGGGCCAGCCATGCACAGCCCTGGGGACAGCCTTCCAGGTACAGCAAATTCCCTGTATTTGGGGGGAGATCTGCTTAGTTCCTAAAGAATAAAGAACCAGGGACAGATCACCAGGACTGGAGCTGAGCAGGAGCAGTTAGGGCCTTCAGGCAACATAGGAAGCCCCAGGAGGATTCAGAACAAACGGTGGGATGGTCGGGCTTATATTCTTAAAGACCCTTTCACTGGGTGTGTGAGGTGGGGAGGCAGGAGGGAGCTATGTAAGGTCTTCAGCAGTCAGGGAGGTAAGCAGCTCAGCTTTCCCTCCAAAAAAGAACTTGGCCATTCCATTGCCAAGTCACCTACCTGACAGCTCCAGCACCCTTCAGATGTGCTTCTCTTCCTAGCAGCCCTTGCCCGTAGCCGAACACAGGAATTTCTGCCCACCGCCAGCCCTCTCTAGTGAGCAATCTCTGCAAGGAGCTCCCCACTGAGCTGGGAGGGGGAGGCTCCATGAGCTCTGCCTGCAGGCCTGCCACACTGCTTGATAAGGCCAAGTGCAAAGGCTCACAAAATAGAGCCGAGTGTATAAGTCCTGCCCAGAAAGGGATGAGTGCATCAACCAGAGACCCCTGACCCTTATATACCCATCCCGCCTTGTTCCTCACACTGGCTTCCTTTGTGAGTTCAGCCCACACACACCCAGGTGAATAAACAGCCTAGTTTCCCCCACACTACCTGGGCTCCGTTTCCTTTTTTCTCATCTGGGAAAAACCTCTCACTGCTCCCTCCTCATCACCTTCCTCAGGGTTCCTCTCACTTACACCTCTCCTACTCCTAACTCCATCTCAGCCTCCTCTTCCAGGAGAATCCACCCACACCACTGGTCAGGACACTCCGTGACAGTCCAGGGACCACATTGAGAGCAATGGTGTGTCAGGGAGTAGGAGAGGCTGGAAGGAAAGGCAACAAGACTTGCTGATAGATTTGATGTATGACAAGAGTCAAAGCAACACCAAGATTTTTGGCCTCAGAAACCTGGGGCTGCTGTTCTGCTGAGCTGGGGAAGACGGGGTAGGAGTGAGCATGGCAAGGAAAAGGCGAGTGATGACTGGGTGTTGGGTCATCAGACAAGTCAGGCTTGATACAGCCACTGGCTACCAGAGAAGGAACATAACAACACAGTAAGATTTATGATTCTGGCATTTAAGGGGGAGATCAGAATTAGAAACATAAAATTAAGATACAATAGCGCAAAGATGATAAAAACACAAGAGGAGGGGAAAGCACCCAACCTTTGAGAGTTGGGCCTCCTTCCAGTGTGTAGCTGCTGGTGTCACTGTGCACTTGTGACCTAACTCACCAGGCCCAGTGCTAAGGACGTTACCAAATCACGTCTTCTTGGGAGATGGGTATCATTAGAGGGGGTAAGTGGTTTCTTCCAAAATCAGACAGCTGACAAATGGCAGGTCTGGAGTCAGGCTCACATCCATGTCTGGCAGAGAAGTAGTAAGGACAGGAAGCTGGCTCACCATCTCGCTCAGACCCCTGTCCAGCAAATATCATCAGGCCTAAAAGCCAAGGAAAACTTGGGCAAGAGGGAAGGGCTGGGGATCGTTCCTCGCCCAGGATTATAGCATACGGGGGATGCCCAGCGATGTCACCAGCCCTGCCCTGCTCCAGTCTCACAACGACCCAGTGCCATCTGGGCACTGGATCTCTGTTATCACTCTGGAAAGTTTCTGTTCAGGCTTTCTGACTTAACACTGAATATATTACAGCTTTTGGAGATGGGACAACAGATGAACTTCAGCTACCAGTCAGCTAATTTCCATCTCCGGGAAGAAAGTACCCCCCCAAATCAGAAATATTTATTCAACCTAGCATTTCCCAGGAGAATCCACACCACAGTACATGGGAAAGAAGGTGGCATAAAACACACAATAATTGTAGCAGAAGTGGCCACTCCCAATACCAATGCCCGGCCATGGTCTCGGGCTCCAGCACAAAGCCACGCAGCAGTAAAGGGGCAAAAGAGCCACAGTTCCCTGGGCCCAGAGCCCAGCACTGCAGGAACAATCCCAGCAAGCTCACTCGAGCCTCGATATGCCACTGCAGGACAGCTCCACTTCATCCATGATAAAAGTGAAGGTGCTGCTTTACAAAACACTGGGAGTGGCAGAGCCAGCAACACAAACCTGTCTGCCTAATCTCAAAACATCACATTCCTCCCAACTGCACTACCAATCTCCACTTGTGACAGATTTCCAGAGCCTCGTGTTAAAACGCCAAAGAAAACCTACATTCCTATATTCTTATAGGCATCATGTGTACACAACACATACTTGTATATTTCTGGATGACTATTCATGGTTTAAGAGAACTATAAACTTGAGTCTCTAGAAAGTTGAAACAATTTTTTTAATAAGAAATGAAAATTTATGTTTTATTAGAAACAGTTGCTATTGAATTTTCCCTCTGCTTATAAGCCTTCCGTCTGAGCGTCTCCTGGTGCCATGTGCTCACCTCTCGTCTTTAGAGGCACATTCCAGGCTAAATATGCCAATCACAGTAGGGAAATTATCTTTTTATTTCAGAATATTACAGGGGTATACATGTTTTGGTTACATAGTTTGCCTCTGTATATTTTAACTCCAAGTCTAAAGTGTGCCCTTAACCCAGAAAGTGTGTGATGTACCCCGTAGGTGGGAGTATACCCATTCTTTCCACCTCTCCCACCTACTTGAATAAAAACATGACATAAGTCAGCCTCACGCATAGTTGATTTTCTGGCAGAAAGCAAGGGGATCTGGCGATACCCAAGCCAAGCAAACCCTACCCAAAGAGTGCGGACTTGATTAGATCCTCCAAGGACAGGACCAAGAACCACGGGACTGGAGCAGGATATTCTTTACGTGTAAAAGGTGGACAGCTATACATGACCAGAAGTGTGGAGAGACAGGGTACCTCTGAGGTTAACTCTTGGCTCTGTCACAGTGATACTTAATTCATTACATCTATATTTGACTTTCTCTCATTTCCTGGCAGGTAGCTCCCAGAACCTGTGGGGTTTCCACAGGAACGGGTGTCTTCGTTTGTGCTGGGGGACGCCTGGGAGCTGGGCTCCTGGTTGGCCTCTGGAGGGGTCGGCTGCCAAGGGAACCAAACACATGATTAGAGGGTAGGAACCTTCAGCTTCCCATTCCCATCTTCACCTGTCCCCACTTTCTGGAAGGAAAGGGGGGCTGAAGGTTGAGTCAATCACCAATGGCCAATGATTTACTCACTCATTTCTACATGCCAGAGCCTATTCATAGAAACCCACCAACAGGGTGCCCAGAGCTTCCCGGCTGCTGAACACACCGGAGTGGTGTGCCTGGAGAGGGCACAGAAGCTCTGTACCCTTTCCTCCATCCTGGCCCTGTGTGGCTCTTCCATCAGTAAATGAGTAAAACACTTTCCTCAGTTCTGTGAGCTCTTCTAGCAAAGATGAATCCAGAGGGTGAAGGGGGTGGTCACGGGAACCTCCAACTTACATCCAGCTAATCAGACACACTGGTGACTGCCTGTCATCCGAATCTGAAGTAGGGCAGCCTCGCAGACCACACTCTGACCCTGCAGGTCTGCACTAATCCCGGCTCCTGCCAGAACTGGACTAAGTTGTAGGACACCCAGCTGCTGCTGCAGAATTAGCTGGTGTGAAAAAAAACCCACACAACTGGTGTCAGAAGCCAAGTGTTGAGAGTGGTGGGTATGGAAGAAAAAAGTTTGCTTTTCCCTCCAAACGCCACTGACTAGCAGGAAACCTTGGCACATCACTTCATTTTCCTGACCCTCCATTTCCTCACTTGTAAACCAGGGATAATGATCCCTGTTGTGAGAATTAAACATGAGAAGAACAGTAACCACCTTATATTCTCTCTCCAAGCATTAAAGATATGAGAATATTTTTAAAGACAAATGCAAAGCGAGCACCTGCCTACTTTTGAAAATGAGAAAGCCTCTCTCTGAGAAGTGCCCATCTCTCATCAGTTTCTCCAGGGAAATCTGCTCACTTATTTGGACACCACATCTCCCTTCTAAGAGACAAGCTAAACATGACACATACACAGGACAGCTGGGAATGATGACTGAGTGACACCAGAACTGCCCTCACACCCCCGTCCAGACGCATCACCACCTGCTGGAGTGACCCAGGCCAGCAGGGGCTCTCACAGAATTTAGAGTTGTGTTTTTCTCCCTAAGTGAAAAGTAGTTTGACACCAAAAACTGCTTCCTCGCTAGAATAAAACAAGAAGATAGATACTCCAGACAGAATGCCATCCTGTCCTGATCACAGCAGTGCAAAAGTGAACAGAACTCTGGGCCAACCTTGTCAGCTGACAAGGGTCAGCTTTTCAACTAAAAGAGAAGGTAACCAGTGTGGCCTAAAATATTGTTTTAAACAACATTTAAAACAACTACAAATGTATCTGGTCTCAAAAATTAAACTAGTTACAGAAATTCCTGTAAAGTGGTTCTAGTGTGGTAAGAGGCAGGGTTATCATCTGGGTGTGTGCACGGTGATCTGAGCACAAAGGACACACCCAGGCTGTTAACCTCCGAGCCCTGGAGTGTGGAGAGGAGCAGATAAATGTTTTCATTCTAAACCTTTGAAAACTTTTTATTTGGAGCAAAAAGCATGTGAAAGCAGCACAGTTACATGTACCAGAGAGAGAAATTGTTCAATTATAAGGCCAGGGTTTATGAGAGACACAACCTGCCTTGGGAAATCACTGTACAACCTGCCCTTAAGAAAAGACTCCTAAAATTTCAAAAACCTATACAGAGAATTTCCCTGAATGGCCTCAATCCTAGGACTATATACCATACCAGAGGCAATGACATGTCAACAGAATGAGGAGAACACAACACAGCAAAAGACACAGAGTCTAGAGCCAGACAGACCTGGGTTCAGATCCCCACTCAGCCCCTCTCTGCAAAGTGCGTAGCTGCCCTGGGCATCATCTCCCACACGGTACAGAGGGGATAATCACACCTGTCTTGCAGGGTAACATTAGAGGGTTCATCAAAGAATCGGATGAAGCAACGACAACAGTGCCTGGTACAGAAAGCACACTCCACACACGGCAATGGTGGTGGTGGTAACTGGAGTCATCAATGAAACATCAGAGATGAATATCAGATCATGACCTTGACTGTCTACCTCAGTGGTTCTCAACCTTCCTAATGCATGGCCTTTTAATGCAGTTCCTGTGGATGGCAACCCACAGGTTGAGTACCACTGGTCTACCTAGATCAGAAGTTAGCTCAATTCACAATTGCCAAGACATGCTCATGAATGGATCAATAAACTGTGATATAAGTATACCAGGGAGTACTCTTCAGCCACAAAAGAAGATGGAGACTTTACACCTTTTATATTAACCTGCAAGGAGTTGAAACACATTCCTCTCAGTAAAGTATCACATGAATAGAAAAGCAAGTATCCAAAGTATTCAATACTAACATGAAGCGAGTAAATGAACAACTGCATGCCTGTAAGAGAGAAAAACATAATTAAATTCAAATGGTGGAAAGGGAGGAAGGGAGAGGGGAGGAGGGGAGAATATGAGGGACGGGAAAAGGGGGAGGGGAAAAGTGGGAAGAAGGGAGAGGAGGAAGGGGGGGAGAAGGGGGAGAGAAGGGGGAAGAAGGGGGAGGGGAGGGGGAGGGGAGGG
>CAUYPK010109853.1:0-12012 GCA_963574355.1 Loris lydekkerianus | reverse complement strand
TGTAGTATTCGTTAAGGATTTTTTGAATTTCTGAGGGGTCTGTTGTTATTTCATCATTACCATTTCTGATTGATGAAATTAGAGATTTGACTCTTTTTTTCCTGGTTAGGTTGGCCAAAGGTTTATCTATTTTATTGATCTATCAAAAGTTGTTTAGGATGTTGACAGGGTTAGGTTTTTTTTTTTTTTTTAAATGTGTTTATGTTCTTCTGAAGGCTTGAAAAAATCTTAAAATCTGAGATTCATTTGGATTAGAATGTATTTTCATTATAAATAAATATTTTTGAATATTTAAATTTCTTTTTGGTAACCTAAGATTAATTTTTTTTTTTTTTTTTTTTTTTTAGGCCATATGGTCCGAAGTACTGTTTAAGAGTCTAAAACTGATTATTTTATAAAATAAATCCTAACTATTTTCCTTGTTTAACCATGTAAATTAGGAAAGAGTGAAATTAGTATTGTTCAAGCAGCAGAAGAAAGCTGCATTCAAACTGAACAATAAGACATAATTTAGAATCAGGACACTTCCATTGTAGTTTATTTACTATTTATAGCATTTGTGTTATTAAATAATTATGGAATTTTACATAAAAGTGTTGTGCATGCTCATTGTTTGAATCTTGGATAAAGATATAGGAATTTTAATAAGTGATCTGACTTCCTGCTAAATGCCTGAAACCTGATTATGTAGGAAGGTTTGTCTGTCTGATTTTTTTTTTTTTTTTTAAATGTCATTTCAACCCAGCTGATTGTAAGAATTGGGTCAGACCGCCAGCAACTTAGGTTTGTGCAGAGAATGGAACAGCTTTTCCAGGGACAAAGAGAAATGAAATCACTTTCAATGAAGGAAAGATGCCTCATTATAGTCACCAACAGCAGTTATTGACAGCTACACTTCATATTAACAAGGAGCATTTAACTAAGAGTTTGGCTGTTGGATCTTTGGACTTGATCTAATTTGCTAGCATTAATTAGTTTCTTTTGAGCACAGACACTTGGTGCTCACAGCTATAGATTTGGAGGGCTAATTAGGATAGAAAATTGAACAGAATTGGGTAAGGCATTAACCTTCAACCATTACCAGCTGGGACACTGATAAAGACCACAGAGTCCAAATGTTCCCTATTGATGTGAGGAGTACCCTAATGAATATCAATTTCATCCAGGTTGCTAAATTCTTACTAGTTCTGTCTTCATTATGATTTTTTAACTAGCTTACATGATACCTTCATTATCTATATACTGTTGGTTTTTACTATTTGCTGATTTCGTCTGAATTGCATTTTTCATCTAATGTTCAAATACAATAAAAATTTGTCTTATGCAGTAGATAACATGGTGTTTCAGCAATATATACTCTAATACTTTTAAAATTTGCCTTTAGTGTACAGTTACATAATTCTGATTCTACAGTGAATTTTTTTAAGTTCCAATAACTGTGCCATTTCAGTGTAATGAAAACAATAATAAATCTTAGCCTTTGGAAGACAATCAAGCAGCGTTTATATTAAAATGGTGTCAATTTTAAAATATTTGAATAAAGTAACTTTTTAAGAATGTAAAGTAAGAAACATAAAAGTATTTGTTTCTTTTGGAAGAGAAAAATAGTGATCACCTGTTCTTTTGGAACCTCGATATGATTAGTAAAAGTAGCTTGATTTAGAGATTAAATCCTTATAGAATCAAAATTTTGGTCTTGTAGCTGCCCATAGCTCAGTGAGTGGAGTGCCAGCCACATACACTGAGGCTGGCAGGTTCGAAACCCAGCCTGGGCCAGCTAAAACAATAATGACAACTGCAACAACAACAAAAACAACAACAAAAATAGCCGGGCATTGTGGCAGGTGTCTGTAGTCACAGCAACTTGGGAGCCTGAGGCAAGAGAATCACTTAGGCCCAAGAGTTTGAGGTTTCTGTGAGCTGTGATGCGATAGCACTCTACCGAGGGCGACATAGTGAGACTCTGTCTCAAAAAAAAAAAAAAAAAAAAAATTCTGGTCTTACTATTGTGGCAGTTTGGATAAGATTATAAGCTGTGTTGGTACCAAAAGATGAGTTACTGATTTAAATATAAAATCAACTTTATAGTATTCTTTTGCCAGTGATACTATTGGCAGTAAACAGAGCCACCAGAAGAAATGACTCAGGTACCCTGGTAATTCCATAGTTCTTGAATAGAGGAATTCTACTAAGTGATGTGACTTTCTTTGAAGTTCCTGAAATGTAATTATGTAAGAAGGCTTTTCCATTTGATTTTTTTAAAAATCATCATTAAAACCGTTAACTCTGAGTACATTGGGGATGGAACTGAAGGAAAACTTTAGAATATCCAGACCTCTTCTTATTTCCTTCTACTTTCCTTGCCTCTGAACTGCCAAAATAGAAATCCTTTTCTAGCAACTGTAATGATGGAGTCATTGCTCTTTCGTGGATCTAGGAGTCACCAGTCTGTGTCTCAGGTAGATGGTGTGACAAACTCTAGAGGTTGCTTTCTTTCAACTTTGGGCCTTTTTTCAGCTGTTTTTTGATGTTAGTGACTTTTTAAAAAAAAATTGTTTGTCATATATATTAATAGATCGTGCATTCTAGTGTCATAATTTTTTCTTCTGGAAATAAACTCCTGTAAGAAGAATCACTGAATTGCTGTGTTTTCTAAAAATTCCTCATTATATTTCTTTGCTTTTTTGAAGTACATAGTTGACATATGATATAAATTCTCTGTTAGAGAGTGATGTTTGCTTTAAAAATAATAAGAGCTTGTTTTTTCTTTTTGATATGAGAGATTAAGACTTGGTCATCAGGGATGGGTTGGAACTTTCTTTAACCTAGCTATATTCTCTTACTCACTAACTCCTTCCTGACATTGAGCCTTCTTTTGCTTCATTTTAATGTTTCCTTTGTGTCTGTGCTGCAGTCTTTTTGATATTTTGTCCAGTACGTGGGGTATATACCATATATATTCGAGTATAAGCCGAGTTTTTCCGGCACAAAATTGTGCCGAGTTGTGTTTTTCGGCACAAAATTTGTGCCGGAAAAACTCGGCTTATACTCGAGTATATACGGTAGTTCTGGAGGAGTTCTATAAAGTCCAAGAAAGCATGGATTGTTTCTTTGAAACATCACAGAGCTGTAGTTACTAACTAACACAGAAGTTTGATAAAATGCCTCATCTCTTTTTCTATTAGGCATACACAACTCAAGTCTGTTAAATTTTGCTAAATTCCAAAGATCAACGAATAGATGCAAAAGAGAATCAAAACAAGAATGCATAGGGTACTTTTTTTTTTTTGCAGTTTTTGGCGAGGGCTGGGTTTTAACCCACCACCTCCGGCATATAGGACTGGCGCCCTACTCCTTTGAGCCACAGGCGCCACCCTCTGCGAATAACTTTTCATTTGTTGTTTGAACTGTACTATTATTTTCACACATATTTCTGTCATTGGTGTTAGTTCAACAATATTAACTAATGCAGAAGTGGAGATGCCACCCATCTTTAGACTGGGTGGATGTGCTAAGAGTATAATAATCACCAAATATGGTGAATATATGTTATATATAAGATATATTTCTTGTACTCTACAAAATATAGACAGATATAAGACACAGTTCCTGCTGTTTAGATTATACTGGATTGTGTCATGGGTCCCCAAGAGCACCCGTGGCTTTGGCAGATTTTCTCAGAAGACTCATAGGATTTAGCATATAGTTGTATTTATGGCTAACATTTATTACATCAAAAAGATATAAAGCAAAAAGGGAAAAGCCACATGACTGAGTTCAGAGGAAACTAGATGTAAGCTCTAAGAGTCTTCTCCTGATAGTATCACTCAGGCATGCTTAATTCCTCCAGCATTGAATTTGGTCATCTGGGCACCCTCTGCCTAACAGGTACCAAAATATCAGATCCCCAAAAGGAAAGCAGGTGTTCAGCATAAACCATATTGTTGCACAGTTTGGGCACAGGGACCAACTCTTATCAATTAGGTAGTGGTGGGACACTTCCCCAACCCAGGTTCTCAGATGCCTCTGACGTCCAACCTTGCAAACATCCCTTTCTAAGGATAGCAGTACCGTGTCTGCTGTGTTAACTCTTTTCTGCACATAGGCACAATGAAAGTTAATTAGCAGTAAGTGTATACCTGTCAGCCTGATTTTATGCTGATGGAATCATAAGTAATAACCTTATATCAAAATATATTATTTTAAAATAACTGAAGAAAGTATACAATAGTCCCTTATGGTTTCTATTACCCAGTCAACCGTGGTCTGAATTTTATGATCTCTTATCACAAGAAATGTGAGTACAGTACAATAAGATATTTTGAGAGAGTGACCATGCTCAATTTACATTACTGTGTATTACTATAATTTTTCTATTTTATTGTTATTGTTAATCTCATTGTATAATTTATAAATTAAAGAACTTTATCATATGTCTCTATGTACAGGAAAAAAACCTAGTGGGGTTCAGTACTATTTGTGGTTTCAGGCATCTGCTGGAGTTCTAGACTGTATTTTTCATGGATAGTGGGGGGCGTACCACTGTATAATGGTCATTTCTTATTGATCCATTGTTTTTCAATTACATTTGTTAACTCATACGCCTATTGGAATCAGTGGCTTATTATGGTTGTCTTCTTTCCAAAGACAAGGCAGTTTTACAATAAAATTAATATGTAATTATAATTTACATAATAAAATACATACTTGTACACAAATATCCTTGAATAAAACGGATGTTTTTCTTCTTACAGAGAAAGGTACAGTATGTGTTAGTTTCAAAAGTAAATGAAAACTCCAAATACTAAATATTTAAATAACTAAGTTCGCAGGGAATTTTGTCAAGATGGATTTTTAAAGAATTTATGCAGCTCATCTTTGGAGGTATATTTATGAAAAATCTACAGTTGAGCACAAACACAAAGAATTACATGTCTTGAAACAAAAATATTGTTAAAATGAATAAATATTATAAAATGTTGTAGCTTTTCTACCAGGATAATAAAAAATAAGTTTTTATTATTCTAGTCTTCCTAGACATTAACTTTCGATTGTTTTGCTATAATAGATTTAAATGATTTCTCATAGGAGAAATTAACCTAAAATTGAACGTGGTCTTTAAACAGTGTCATGACCTTATATGTAAAATCTGAGCAAAAGATCACACTTCCTTTAAGTTACCTGATGATCCTCCAGTTGTAATTGGCATTCTTTCCAGATAATCAGACCCTGAAATTGATAAGCTTTTTGCAGATACCCACAGATAATTACATTTTAACTGAAAAAGGCATCTTGTATGTCTGTTGGAAAAAATGATAAAGGAGTCAATTTGGTGTGTATGAGACTTAGGAATGTATTAGACTGATAGATTTAGAATCAGTTAAAAAAAAAAAATCAGTCCTTTACTAGATGGTAGGGGTGGATTTACTTTTAATTGTAATGTATAAAACAGATAAAAGTAATGTTTTATTGTATGATGCTTCATTTTGTTACATTTGCCAGAGTTAATAGATAACAACAATTTTGTATTATTTTATGAGCCATATTTTAAATCAGAAGGTGTAGATTACAGTTGCAGCTTTAATATGTATAAACTTTCTTTCAAGTTTATTTTTATATTTTTCTCTTTTGGGGGATGCAAAGTATAGAATAAATCCCAAATCACATAGAGAAGCATTTTAAAGAGTAGTGATGTCTTAGGACTTATTTAAATTTTCAGAATATTATTAGTTGAAGAGAAATTATAGGGATTTTCTGAGCCCATAAACAAGTTTATCTGGCATCATATGCTAATACATTGGTTGGTTCTATTGTGTTAGCATTTGGTGAGTCTAGTTGCACAATTATTACATTACTAAAAATATATTTTTTACAAAAGCAAATACAGAATTTTGAGATTCCTTTGAGCACTTGAGCATAACCTTAGGGTTATATGGAACATAATCATTTGAAAATATTCTGTATGTCACTCACCATGAAATGAGTAGCAGTAAAACAGACAAAAATCATTACAATATGGATCCATATTTCAGTGGGGAAGGAGGACAAATAATAATTTTATTAGTAAATATAAGTAGAAAAATAAAATTGGATAAGAGCAATGGGGCGTGGAGTGTTGGAATAGGGCTGCAATCTTTATTAGGTGGTCAATATCAGTCTCATTGAGAAAGTGACATTTGGACAAATTTCTTAAGGAGGAGAAGGTGTGAGATATGCAGATATCTTTGAGAAGAATGATCCGAGTAGAAGAAAATAGCATGCACGAAGACTCAGACAATAGGGGAACTGGCATCATAATTTTTTTCTGATAAGTTAATATTATTAAACATGTAAAGTATTTACCTTTTCAGTGAATTAATTGTAAAACACAGATGATATTACTGTATATTACTTACAAACGTAGTATGATTTAAAAATATATAATGGAGTTCTTTTGGCATAATAGCTCTATCATACAAGTACTTTTGAAGAAAACAACTACAACCTATGAACAAAATATGAAAAACTACTTGCAGGTATTGGAGAGTAATTAAAACTAGACAGAAAATAGAGAGGAGTCAAAAATTGAAGGAAGGAAATAGCACTGGGTAAGTTTCTACCACGTAGGGTGGTTAAAACTGATAAAATCAAAACCTTCATTGTTGGTTGGAAGAATCAAGGACGGAGGTTATTATAAACATAGGCCTTGGCAAGTATGCATGTGTGTGTGTGTTTTTATGTGTACATGTGCACATATACAAAGTAAATTAAATTGCCTATTTAAGTGAAAAGTATTCTTCAGAGAAACAAAATAGAACCCAAACGTTCTCCATCATATCATTCAGTGTTCATGGCACAGCACAAAATTATTCTGTTTGCATAGAAACAGGAAAATAACCTTTTCTCCAAAGATATCAACAGAAGGTAACTTCAGGATATCTCAGATATTAGAATTAGCAGGCAAGAATTTTATAACAGATGTTATAATTGAGTAAGAATGCTTGCAATGAATAAAAACAGGAAATCTTAACAAAATTTAGAGTGATAAATGAAAATGAAATGAAAATTCTAGAACAGAAAAATATCGTATCTGACATAAAACTTTCAGAATGGAAATGACAGGAAGTGAACCTAGACATAGATCAATAGAAATATCTTGTCTGAGGAACAGAGTGGAAGAAAGATTTAAAAAGTGAGCAGCACCTCAGAGACTCGTAGGATAGTAACATTAAGGACAGCCTTCACATAATTTGAAAAGCATATCTGCAATGGCTACGATTAAGAACACTGACAATATTCATGAAACACACATTTGCCTTGTGACCTAGCATCTAAATGCAGGAGAAGTGAAACTTTTGTACACAGGAAAAGGCCAGCACAATAATAATTATAGTAGCTTACTCATTAATAGCCAAAAATTGTAAATAGCCCACGTTTTTCTCAAAAGGAGAAGGGGTAGACTAAGTGTAGTGTGCTCATACAGTGGATTACTCTTTAGCAGTTAAAATGGAACAAACTACTGTACATCTTCTCAACAGGAGAGATGAACTTAGAAACTCTTGTACTGAATGAAGTATAAATACAAGGGGAGGAGGATATGGTCTTTTTAAATATATGTGTTATGTACTACAGCAGGCGGCATTTATACGGTGTTCAAGAATAGGCAAAACTAATCCAAATAATAGTTGTACTGTTGGGGTGGTAGTAGTAAAAGTATTGATTGGGAAAGGACTTTAGAGGAACTTTCTCAGAGTGATTTTAATATTCTGTGTTTTTTAGTGGATTGTATTACACAGGGGTATACTTTATTTCATTAAGTGGTATGTATTACTTAATATTTATTTTATTTTATATAAATATTATCTAATTAGAAAACTAATTAGAGAAATGTTAAAGTCTAATCCTGCATGACAAAGTACTTACAGGTAAGAAAACATGTATAGCATTGACAAGATTCTGGAAAAGCATTTATTTATGATGGCTAGATATAGATCAGTACAGTATTATGAAAATATTTGTTTTTTAAAAATTAACAAAAATTAATAAATGTTGCTCTTCCTTAACCTAGGAATGCTATCGTAGGATTTTAATTTAAGGAAATGATCAGGGATGTGCAATAAAATATGTGTAAGAGTGTTCAACATAGCATTGCATGTAATGTGGAATATTGTCAAAAACTTAGATGTCATGATAGTCCAACTGCTTATATAAATTATGGTACAGCAGTAAGATATTATAAAGTGTACATACTTGCAGTCATGGTAAATGTATAGATTGATGATGAGAAGCTAGTCACAGTGTATTGTTTTCATTCAGGAGTTGGGTTAACTACAGTCTAATGGTCGAATGTGGTCCACTGCCTATGTCTGTAAACCAAGCTTCCTTGGAACACAGCCATGCTCATTTACTTATGTACTGCCTATGGCTGCTTTCACACAACAGTGGTAGAGTTGAGTAGTTGCAACAGAGACCATATGGCTCACAAAGCCAAAAATATTTACTGTATTCCTTACTGAAAACATTTCCTGACCTCTGTCTTAATTAAATTAAATGTTAAAAATACAGGTAGAGCTTACCAGAATTAATTTCATAAATTTATGTATATTTACCATGTGCTCATTGCTGTACATAAGCTGTCTACATAAATGTGACTAAAACAGATTCAGCCCTTATTCTTAATATGGTAAAGGAGATCATTATCAAATAAATATCTAATTTAAAATTATGATTAATACTACAAAGAAATAATGCTATAAACAAATGTTAGGAGTTGCTTCCATATATTGTTACTTCTAATTGGTTCTTTTTCTAAGTTTCCTTTTTACATTTATCAATGATTTTTCATTGGAAAAGGTAATGAAGATTGAAGATAACTAGACATTTGCTTCAGAAATTTTAAAAACTTTTCTACTAGTCACAGAATTAAGTTTACCTGACAGAATTAAGTGTAATTTCTATTTAATATTATTGAATGCCTATCACATACTTAATATTGTGAGAAGTGTTATAGAAATAGAAGTCTGAGATTTGCTTTTAAGTACCTTGTTGGCTGGCTGATGAGAGACAAACCAGGCACATAAAATAAAATTATACCATGTGATACCATTTATAATAAAATACCTATATTTTAATTTAGAAAAATAAAAGGCAGTGAATTCTGATTTAGACAGGTGAGACTTAATGAAGTATGTGAGGTATCAGCTGGACCTGTAAGTATGGCTAATGATCTGGATAGGTATAGGAAATCTGGAGAAAAACATTTCAAATGAAAAACTTGGACTGAAGTTACAGAGGTGAGATTGGGCCTAATTTGTCTATTCAGCAGCGAGATGGTTGACCTGAGGAGACCTATGGTGCCTTCTGTGCATTAATGATAAATGAAGTCTGAGAGTCAGGGCTGATTTTGGAGTGTCTTAAAAACCTGATAGGAAATTTAGATTTGATTTCTAGTGAAAAATTGGATGCATCTTAAATCTGTTACTTCTACCTCTTCCCTTTTATAACCTTCTCACCTACCTTTTTCTCTCCTTCCCCAGGAATTGAAAGGTTAGTTTTGCAATCAAGTACAAGACAAATTGACATCTTTACTTTTTAAATTTTGGCTTACATAATCTGAAATGTCACAGTCAGACTGCTTTTTCCTTCTAATCAATGCCATAAGTTTGATGTTGCATTCTATTGTAATCCCTGTGTCTTTACCTTTAAAATGCATGCATGGGGGTGGAGACAAGATGGCTGACTGAAGCCAGCTTTCCACAGAGGCTCCTGTCCAGAAGGAGAGTTAAAGGACAGAAATTTAGAAAGTAACCTGGATGGATTAGAGCTGCACCAAGAGAGAAAGTTGAAGAATGCACATTAACCCCGCTGAGGCGAACTGTGACCCCCAAGGATACAAACAAAAGGTACAAAATACATCACCAAGTAGACGGGAGTCCCCACTCCCATGAGCACGGCTCAGAGTGCCCCACAAACAAACGAGCAGAGTTCAAATGTCCTCCCACTACACTCCATGGGAGAGACCCTCTAAAAACTGAATCTACCTCCCCTACTAGGGTGCCACAGCGTTCTCCTGCCAGGCAAAAAACTGTATAGAACTGTATATATTCTCTATCTTCAATTCTGAGCTCCCAGCACTCCCCTCCACTCTCACTCTGAGGTCTGGAGGCCTGTCCCCCAGGAGTCCAGATTCGTGGGTGATTTCTCGAGGGGTGTGTAAAGGGCCTAGACTGCAGCTGGTCAGTTCTGATTCTGTGGCACGGGAGTGAGGAGAGTACGGTCGGCTGAGAGGGCGGTGCCCCGAGGCACAGAGGAGCAGCCCTTTTGGCAACAATAGGGCTCACTCCCAGGTATTCCGAAGCCACACCCCCTATCTCCCTGGCAACCAGAGGAGGCCGGGCATCTTCTCAGGCAACCACCGCAGAACAGATCTGGGATGGAAACGCAGGCCCCGTGAGTAAAGGGTTTGCCTGAGGTGGTACCGGCCAGGGTGGACTGCAGGGACTAGAAATGCAGGTGCAGAGATGGGAAGTTCCCAGGGCGGGGCTGACCCAGAGGACTGCTTTACTGAGCCTAAGATGCACCCGGCCCTCTGGGGATTGTCAGCCTATATACAAAGGAAGGCAGGAGGCTAGAACTGACAGCTAACCAAATACAAACCTGTAGGAGCAAAGACAGAGCCTGAGGCATAGGCTCTGGGAATTCAAAACAGCTTCTCTTCTGCAGGGGAATTTAGCAGGGACAGAAACAAATTCCCGCAAAGTTGTTCTGTTCTGTTCTGTCAGTAACATCAATCAGGGGTGGAGCTGGAACTGAGTGAACACCCCCCAGCCTCCATCAAGTGCCCAAGGTTGTCAGGCCTCACCTCCTCTGCTAGATAGAGGCAGAGTACAGCAGCCTGGCTGAGCAGAAATAGATTTCCTTGTGATTTAGGCAGGTGCAACCCCCTGGAGTATCTGTTCACTAGAGGCAACTGGGTCACAGCCCTGCGGCGCTATCAGTGACTGGGTGTGACAGAGGTGCAAGCCGGGGAAGGAGGCATCAACCTTCCCAGACTAGTCTATTTGCTGGGTGAGTTCACTTGACTCCACGGAGCACCGGAGCAAGTCATATCTGAGTTGTCACCTGACCCCTGTGATCCAGTTGCCAGAGACCTTTTAAACTCTCCCACCTGAGACAGGTGCTGACTGAGACAATTGATTTGGACGTTTTGAACTGAGCCAATTGCCCGAGGACTATACAAGTGGTGCCCTGGGTGTGTGGTCATAGAAAGGTTTTATTTTCCTTTTCCAATTGTTACTTGTGGGGGGTGGGGTGACTTAACTGCTGGTATTTCTCCACAGCTGAGACTTCAACCCAGAGTAACTGTTTCACTAGGGTTGAACAAGACCAGCTGAAAACAAGACAGAACCATTTAGCCCCACCACACCAAACAGGTCCCCAGTTTCTCAGGCCATAGCACTGTAAGGGTCCTCGACAAAGCTCCAGGGGAAAAATCATATGGTGTGAAACAGTCATGGGGCGGAATCTGCGGAAAAACTCTGGTAACATGAATAACCAGAATACATCAACCTCCACCCCCCCCAAACCCCCTAAGGAAAGATATGTCAGATGTAACTGAAGATCCCATTCATAAACAGCTGGCCGAGATGTCAGAAATTGAATTCAGAATTTGGATCACAAAGAAGATTAATAGAATGGAGGAAAATTTGGAACTACAAATTTGAAGAGCAATTCAAAAGTCGAAATTAAAAATTCGAGGAGAAATTCAAAAGTTGTCTCAAGAATTTAACGAATTTAAAGACAAAACCACTAAAGATTTTGGTGCAATGAAGCAAGAATTTGCAGCCCTCAAAGATCTGAAAAATATAGTAGAATCCCTCAGTAACTGAGTGGAGCAAGCAGAAGAAAGGATTTCTGACATTGAAGACAAAGCCTTTGAATGCTCTCAAACTCTCAAACAGGAAGAGAAATGGAGAGCAAAAACGGATCATTCTCTCAGAGAGCTCTGGGATAATTCAAAGAAGGCTAATATCC
>CAUYPK010109852.1:0-11428 GCA_963574355.1 Loris lydekkerianus | reverse complement strand
CACCTTAGCCACTTGAGCTACAGGTACTGAGCCAATGTCTGGGTTTTTCTTTCTTTCTTTCTTTTTTTTTTTTTTTGCCTGTTTTGGCTGGGGCTGGGTTTGAACCCAACACCTCCAGCATTGGGGGCCAGTGCCCTACCCCTTTGAGCCACAGGAACCACCCAGCACTTTTTTTTTTTTTTTTTTTTTTTTCGAGACCGAGCCTTAAGCTGTCACCCTGGGTAGAGGGTGTGGCATCACAGCTCACAGCAACCTCTAACTCCTAGGCTTAAGCGATTCTCTTGCCTCAGCCTCCCAAGTATCTGGAACTACAGGTGCCTGCCACAATGCCCCAGCTATTTTTTGATTGTAGTTGTCATTGTTGTTTGGCAGGCCTGGGCTGGATTTGAAAACGCCAGCTCAGGTGTATGTGGCTGTCGCCTTAGCTGCTTGAGCTACAGGCACCGTACCCATTTTGAACCACCAAATTGCTTTTCAGAAAGATTATGTCAACTTACACTCCTAGTAGCAATGATTAGAAGTACTTTATACTTTGAATCCATATTACCTTAAAATAATAATAAAAATATTTGCAAATTAGAAGATAAATATTTTTTAAAATCTTCATTTGTAAAACATTATTATTTTTCTATTTTGTAAATGATTTGTTTCAACTATGAGCCAGGTTTACTTGCCACTGATAATTGAAAACAGAAGGGAAAAGCTTCTGAGAATATTTGGAACCTTGTTCTATAGTCATGAATCCAGAAAACAGAGGAACACACTGATTTTGTCCTAAGGTGAGAGCACAAAACCAAGCAAATTCCTGAGTCCTTCATCAGTGATCTATTGGTTAGATTATTAAATATGGCATGGCTTTTTAAAAAGGAATGCTTTGTTACTTATGGAGGGAAATATATTTCTACAAAATTTTTGCAAGCTGAAAAGAAATTCTAATTAAAAAACAGTCATCTAACAGTTTTTCCTAGCACTGAACTTAGTATTTGGCACGCAGAAGTTACTGACTAAGTGTTGAATGGGTGAATGAATCAAGAGGGGGAAATGTCACATGTAATTTGAAGACACAATAGAAAAAATAATTTGTTCAGGACCCAATGTAGATAGAGTTTACTGTGTCTAAGGCAGAACTTGTGATAGCTGTTCTTGACTTTTATTGCAAGATCTAGACAATGTGATTAATTATACTAGGTTTGTTAACTTTAGGATATTGCCCACCTAGCAAGCATGTGATGAAACTAAATATTGTGAGGTATTTTCAGATTTTTAGATGAATTTCAGATTTATAAAAATGTATTGACATCTGCTTTTTATTTACTGAACTGTAATATAATAGTTGGTGTTCCAATGCTTTTAAAATGTACTACCTTCACCTCCAAAGAAAAAGTACAGGAAAGTCTTTCAGGTTACCCAAGTTTTGTAAATCAAGAGCGTCTAAATTCAATATTAGTCATACAAAATAGAGAAGGAAGTTTTTAAAAAAAATACTTAAGAAAAATTAGATTAAATGAAGGATGAAAACCTAATAATAGGTAAATAATAGGCTTTTCTTTAGGAAGTCATTATTTCAGGAGCTTGTTAGTATTGGGAATACTAAGTCATTATATTAAGGATTAATTACCTATGCTACTGCCAGAGCAATGAAGATTATCTTATTAATAGTATCAAACTAGTGGAAATTTACAACAGAAAACAGATTGGTAGATTTAAAGACCCCAAAAAAGAGACCAAGAAAACTGAAACAAATATAGCAGACAAAATGTTAACATACTTAACAAATGTTAATATACTTAATGCATAAAGAACTCTTTCAAAATCAATAATGAAAACAACACAGAGAAAAACGTAGCCAACTAATGAATATTTAAAATTTTGATCTTGCTAGTAATCAAAGAAATAAAAATTATTATGAAAGTGTTTCTGTCCGATAAGATGTGTAAAAAATACTGTAAATAAAAATTTTGGGCTCGGCGCCTGTGGCTCAAGCAGCTAAGGCGCCAGCCACATACACCTGAGCTGGCGGGTTTGAACCCAACCTGGGCCCACCAAACAACAATAATGGCTGCAACCAAAAAAAAAAAAAAAAAAAAAACAGCCAGACATTGTGGCAGGTGCCTGTAGTCCCAGCTACTTGGGAGGCTGAGCAAGAGAATCGCTTGAGCCCAGGAGTTGGAGGTTGCTGTGAGCTGTGATGTCACGGCACTATACCCAGGGTGACAGCTTGAGGCTCTGTCTCAAAAAAAAAAAATAAAAATTCCAGTACTGTTACGGTTGTGGTAAGATGAACACCATTCCCTTGGGGAGTATAAATTTGTACAGCTTTTCAGAAAGATATTTGACTATATGTGTCATGACCCTTTGACATAGAACTTAACATTCGGGCAGTCTATCTTAAGAGAATATATGTTTTGATTAATAATTGTAAACAAAAAGGCCTATCTCAAAATTACTTGTAATAAAAAAGAAAATTGGAAGCAGGCTATGTATCCATTATTGGGGGAATAAGGTTAAATAAATTATGATGCATTCAATCAGTACAATATTATATAGGCATTATATTGTTTTCAAGTAATACATTTAGGAAAATGTTCATTATATAATGTTAAGTGAAAAAGCAGGATACTAAAATATACACAGAATGATTACTAATTCTATAAAAAAATATAGATGTACCTAGACATAAGTACCAAAATATTATGAATTATTGCTGGGTAATAGAATTATTTGTCATTTTATTCTTTCATTTCTAGTCTGGGCATGGTGTCTGAGCCCTGTAATCCCAGCACTCTGGGAAGCTGAGGCAGGAAGATTGCTTTAGCTCAGGAGTTCGAGACCAGCCAGAACTAGGAGAGACCCTGTCTCTACTAAAAATAGAAAAACTAGCCAGCTGGGGTGGCAGGTGCCTATAGTCTCAGCTACTCAGGAGGCTGAGGCAGAAGGATTGCTTGAGCCATCTTGAGCCCTCAGGAGTTTCAGGTTGCTGTGAGCTAGGCTGATGCCACCACAGCACTCCGTAACAGTCGTGAGACTGTCTCAAAAACCAACAAACAAACAAACAAAAAAAAAACAATAAAATCGGGCTCAGTGGCTCATGCCTGTAGTCCTAGCACTCTGGAAGGCTGAGGTGGGTGGATTGTCTGAGCTCACACGTTTGAGACCAGCCTGAGCCAGAGTGAGACCTCATCTCTAAAAACAGCCAGGTGTTGTAGTGGGTGCCAGTAGTCCCAGCTACTTGGGAGGCTGAGGCAGGAGGATCTCTTGAGCCTGAGAGTTTGAGGTTGCTGTGAGCTATGATGCCGTGGCACTCTACTAAGGGTGAAAAAATGAGATTCTGTCTCAAAAAAAAAAAAAAAAATTTCTTCCTCTAACATTTTTGCAGTGAGCCTATATAACATTAATATGTAAAAGTTATTTAACAAACACTGAACTACCTGTGTGCTTTGGTGCTGCTTTTCTCTGTGCTGTGTTGACTTTCCTCTTCCTTTAATTTAATAATAATAGTTGTCATATATTGAGCATTTATTATGTGTGCTAACTGCTGTGTATGCATTCTCATGCAGTCATTACAGTAACTCCATTTTAAAGATGGGGATACAGGTTTGGAGAGGTTGTAATTTACTTAAGATCAAATAGCTAGCCAGGGACAGAGCAAGTTTGAACTCAGTCTGAGTCCAGAGCTTACTCATAACCATTATATGTTTTGTTTATGGATAAAAATTTTACTTTATTCCTAATTTAAATATTTTATTACAAAAATTTTCAGATAGCTACCAAGGAGAATAGTGTAATAAACCTCATGTTTTTACCACACAGCTTTGACAATTATTCACATACGACATCATGCTTCATCTATACCCCAGCCCAGTCCTTATTATATTGAGGCAATCCTAGATATATTCATAAATATTTTAGTATATTCCCTTGAGATGTAAAGCGTTTTTTAGAAATATAAAAATTACCGTATATACTCGAGTATAGGCCGAGTTTTTTTTTTCGGCACAAAATTTGTGCCGAGTTCGGGTTTTGTGCCGAAAAACCCGGCTTATACTCCAGTATATAGGTACTCTAATACTTTAAAATTGTGTGGATTCTGTAGTTCTTATTGTGATTTCTTTGTGTTGTGTTTTTGAAGGTGGAACCTAACTTCCTGTGGAACAAGTGTTGCCAGCTCAGAATGCAGTGAGGAGCTGTTTTCATCCGTTTCTGTTGGAGATCAAGATGATTGCTATTCCCTGTTAGATGATCAAGAGTTCACTTCCTTTGATTTATTCCCTGAGGGGAGTGTCTGCAGTGATGTGTCTTCTTCTATTAGCACTTACTGGGATTGGTCAGATAGTGAGTTTGAATGGCAGGTAGGTTTTTTAATTTTATTGCCATCATTACCAGGGGTCCCTGGGTCAGAAATGAGATAGGTTCTATAGATTTTATTCTTAAATTGAATTTGTATGTAGGTTGGAACAGGAACATTCATGTATTACCCATAATAACCTCAATTTATAAGTATGAGTCATGTGTCAGTCAGATGTTTGTTACACAGGGACTTACTGTGTTAGCCTCCTTTGGTTGGTAAGTGCAAGTTGTTACTAAGTTGTATATTTGTAACTTGGGGATTGCCCTTACTACACAAAAGAAGTATGTATTTTTCTTTTGATACTTTCATCTCTACTTCAGAGTAGAGTAAATTTCTCTAGTGTTTTATCTAATCCTGGAGATTCTTTGACAACATGTTTTAAGGTTAAGAACTAAATGGAATATGTATCCTTTATTTTTGCTAACATACCTTTTAGGCTTCTGATGCTACAGGTATCCTTTTGGAGATTTTCATGTAGTTTAATACTTGTATAATATTACCATTATATATCATCAATACCTTATTCGTGAATCTAAGAACATTTACGCTTCCTGCCTTATGAATTGCTTTTATGTCCTTGTAGGATACACATCAGGGTCATATTATATATCTAACATCATAAATCACTATTACCATGTATACATAATTTTTTGTTCTGTTATCAGAAATACATAATTTCTTATTTTGTGTTTTCTGTATATTTAGAGCTGACACTTTTTTCTTTTCATGGCATATATACCGTGTGAAACGGCTTTGTGGCAAATTGTTGAAAAAGCTGCCTCATATTGAGGGCAGTCTGTCAGAAAACGTAGATCATGTAATTGCCACATCCATTTTCTGGTTGTAAAAGACAGTAACACTTAAACACACTTTGCTGATACACAGCAAAGGTTTTATTCACTAGATAAACTTAAATGCCTACTATGCTTGAAAGCCATCTAAATACTTGAAGTTGTAATCCAAAAGAGGGCTTGAAGATTATTTCATTTCAGACAGTTTTCAAATAATACAGAATGGTATCAAATAAGTCTCCAAGTTCCACTCTGCTGTGGGTACTATTGTTAGGGGGTTATGCATAAACAAATAGGTTTGCATACTGTTAAAAACATACTAATAGGATCATACTTCATCTACTTTTTGGCCTCATGCTTTTTTCCAACTAATATATCTCATTTTTCGTAACTAGATCATTATTTAGTCAGTTTCCTGATAACTATTTGGGTTGGTTTCAGTTTTTTGTTATAAACGATGCTACACTGAAATTCAAGAGATGTTTTAAAGAAAAAAAATAATTCATAAATTCCATTTTTTTATATTATTTCAGCTTTTGTTATATGTTGTTATGATTAGGTAAAAAATTATAAAATTGTTTTAATTTTTTAAAAAATTGAGATAAAATTCACCATTTTAATCATTTTAAGGTGTACAATTCAATGGTTGTTAATATGCCTACAGTATTGTGTAGCCATCTCTACTATCTAATTCTAGTACATCTCTATCACCTCCAAAAGAAATCCCATACCCATTAACACATAGTCCCAATTTTCCCCCTGCTCCTGTCACCTGGCAATCACCAATCTACTTTCTTTTCTGATTTACCTTTCTAGATATTTCATATAAATGGACTCATATAATACATGGCCTTTTATATCTGGCCTCTTTCACTAACCGTAATGTTTCAAGGTTTATCCGTGTTGTAGCATCTAACAGTACTTTATTCCTTTCTATAGCTGAATAATATTCTATTGAATGGGTATACAGTACCACATTTTGTTTATCTGTTCATCAGCTGTTGGACATTTGGGCTATTTTATATTTTGGGGGGCTTTTATAAATAATAACTACTATTAACATTTAGGTACTAGTTTTATGTTGATGTATATTTTTAATTATTTTTGATATATCCTGAGGAGTGGAATTGCTGGGTCATATGATAACTTTATGTTTAACTTTTCAAGGAACTGCTAAATGTTTTGCAGAGTGGCTATACCATTCTTCATTTATACTACCTGTATAAAAGGTTCAATTTCTCCACATCCTTGTCCAGACTTGGCACTGGCTGTCTTTTTGGTTATAGCCATCCTTCTGAGTATAAAGTGGTATCTCATTGTGGTTTTGTTCACATTTTCCCTCATGACCAATGCTGTTGGGCATCTTTATTTGCTTATTGGCCATTTGTGTGTCTTCTTTGAAGAAACATCTATTCAGATCCTTTATTCCTTTTAAAATTATATTTGTCTTTTTATTGTTTAGTTGTAAGAGTTACTTCTAAATTCTGGCTACTAGACTCTTATCAGATAGATGATTTGCAAAAATGTTTTCCTAGTCTATGGGATAATGTCAAGGGACATTATCAAGTGAAGTTTTAAATCCATTTTATCTGATTTTTGTATGCTGTGTTTATGATGTAATTTTTTTTTTTTTTGAGACAGAGTCTCACTTTTTCACCCTTGTTAGAGTGCTATGGCATTGTAGCTCACAGCAACCTCAGACTCTTGGGATCAAGCAGTTCTCTTGCCTCAGCCTCCCAAGTAGCTGGGACTACAGACGTCTGATGTAATTCTTTAAAAGCTATTGCCTAATCCAAGATCATGAAGATGGGTCCAAATTCATTCATTTTTTTTTTTTTTTTTTTTTTTTAAAGAGATGGGGTTGGGTGGCGCCTGTAGCTCAGCGGATAGGGTCCCAACCACAAACACCGAGGCTGGCGAGTACAAACCCAGCCCAGACCAGCTAAAACAACAATGACAACTGCAACAAAAACAAAAAAAATAGCCGAGTGTTGTGGCAGGCACCTGTAGTCCCAGCTACTTGGCAGGCTGAGGCAAGAAAATCGCAAAGTTTGAGGTTGCTGTGAGCTGTGACGCCACGGCACTCTACCCGGGGCGACAGCTTGAGACTCTGTCTCAGAAAAATAAAAGAGTCTGTATTAGTCTGCATTTTCACAAACAGTGTAAAAATGTTCCGTCAGTCCACATCCATGCCAGTATCTGCAACTTTGGGACTTTGTGATATGTGCTAATATTACTGGGGTTAGTTGATGTCTCAGGGTGATTTTGATTTCCATTTATCTGATGACTAGGGACAATGAGTATTTTTTCATGTTTGTTAGCCATTTGTATGTTATTCTCAGAGAAAGTTCTGTTCATATTTTTTGCCCAGTGATAGATGGGACTGTTGCTCTTCTTTGTTGATTAATCTGAGTTTTCTATAGATCCTAATTATCAACCCTTTGTCAGATTCATACCCTGCAAGTATCTTTTCCCATTCTCAAGGTTGTCTGTTTGCTTTGATTGTTCTGTCCTTAGCTGTGCAGAAGCTTTTCAATTTAATTAAGTCCCATTTGTTTATTTTTGTTTTTGTTGCAATTGCCATGGAAGTCTTCTTCATAAAATCTTTCACCAGGCCAGCATCCTCAAGAGTTTTCCCCACACTTCTAGGATTTTTATCATTTCATTCCTTAGATTTAAATCTTTTATCCATCTTGAATAAATTTTTGTATGTAATGAAAGGTACAGATCTAGTTTCAGTCTTTTACATTTGGTTATCAAGTTCTCCCAGCATCATTTATTGAATAGCAATTCTTTTCCCCAGTGTATGCTTTTGTTTGGTTTAACAAAGATCAGAGGGCAATAAGAGACTGGTTTCATCTCTTGGTTTTCTATTCCATTCCAAATGTCTATGTCTCTATTTTTGTGCCAATACCATGCTGGTTTTATTGCTGAGGACTTGTAATATAGCCTTAAGTCTTGGTAGGGTGATGCCTCCAGCTTTGTTTTTATCACTAAAAATTGCCTTGGCTATCTGGATTTTTTATGGTTCTATACAAAAAATATATATATATTTTTTCCAGTTCTTCAAAGTATGAAGTTGGTATTTTAATGGGGATAGCATTAAATCTGTAGATGGCTTAGAGAAGTATAGATATTTTAACAGTGTTGATTCCTCCCAGCCAGGAGCATGATATGCTCTTCCATTTGTTAATGTCTTGTGCCTTTTCTTTTCTTAGGGTTTCATAATACTCTTTATAGAGGTCCTTCCCCTCTTTTGTTAGGTATATTCCTAGGTATTTTTTTCTTTGAAGCTACTATGAAAGGAATTGTGTCTTAAAGGCTACTGATTTGTGGACATTGATTTTATATCCTGAGGCATTACTGTCTTTCTTGATCACTTCCAGGAGTCTTGTGGTTGAGTCTCTGGGGTTCTCTAAGTATAATATCATGTTGTCAGCCATAGATAGAGTTTGACCTCCTCTGTCTCCATCTGGATGCCCTTTATATCCTTCTCTTGACTGATTGCATTGGCTTAAACTTCCAACACTGTGTTGAACAGTAGTGGCCACAGTGGACATCCTTGTCTGGTTCCATTTCTAAGTGGAAAAGCTTTCAGTTTTATTCCATTCAGTTTGGTATTAGCTGTAGGTATGTCATAGATTGCTTCAATAAGTTTAACAAATGTGCTATTTATGCCTATTTTCTTAAGTGTTCTTATTAGAAAACGATGCTGAATTTTGTTGAATGCTTTTTCTACATCTATTGAGAGGATCATATAGTCTTTGTTTTTGTTTCTGTTGATATGGTGAATTATACTTATGGATTTGTGTATGTTAATCCTTGGATCCCTGGGATGAAGCCTACTTGATTGTGATGTATAATTTGTTAATGTGGAACTGTAATCTAATAGCTAAGATTTTGTTGAGTATTTTTGCATCTACATTCATTGGTGAAATTGGGTCTGAAATTCTCCTTTTTAGTTGGGTCTTTTCCTAGTTTTGATATCAGGGTATGTTTGCTTCATAGAACATGTTAGGGAGGGTTCCTTCCTTCTCAAAGTTTTGGAATAGTTTCTGCAGGATGGGTATAAACTCTTCTTTGAAGATTTGATAGAATTGTGGTTGTGAAGCCATCTGGTCCAGGGCTTTTTTGTTGTTGCTATTGGAATATTTTTTATTGTTATTTGATCTCAGTGCTTGATATTGGTCTGTTCAAGAGATCTGTTTCTTCTTGGTTAAGGCTAGGGAGAGAGTGTGATTCCAGGTATTGGTCCATTTTCTCCACATTGTAAATAGAGTTTCTTGTAGTAGTCAAAGATAATCTCTTATATTTCTCTGATATCTGTTATTTCCCCTTTATCCTTTCAGATTGAGGTTATTAGAGATTTTACTTTTCTATTTCTAGTTAATCTGGTCAAAAGTTTATTGATTTTGTTTTCAAAGAGCCAACTTTTTGTTTCATTAATTTTGTAAATGATTCTTTTGTTTTCAGTTTCATTTATTTCTGATTAAATGTGTTTATTTCTTCTGCTAGGTTTGAGATAATATTGTACTTCCTTTTCCATTTCTTTAAGATGCTTCATTAGTTTATTGATGTGCTCTCTTTCTCTGTTTTTCAGATGTAAGCATCTAATGCAATAAATTTCTCTCTTAGGACTGCTTTTTCAATACCTCACAGGTTTTGGTAACTTGTAGCTTCATTGTTGTTGTGTTCAAGGAATTTAACAGTTTCCTCCTTTAATCTCCTCTGACTCAACTGTCATTCAGCATAAGGTTGTTTAACTTCCATGCCTTTGTGTGGGGATGAAAGATTTTGTTGGAATTGAGTTTCACCTTTATTGCCTTGTGGTCTGAGAAGATACAAGGTATAATTTTAATTCTTTTAATTTTGTTGAGGTTTAATTTGTATCCTAGGATATAATCTATTTTGAGGTATGTTCCAAGGGCTGGTGAGAAGAATGTATATTCCTTAGCTGTGGGGTAGTATGTTCTGTATGTCTATTAAATCTATTTGTTCTAGGGCCACATTTAAGACCTTTGTATCTTTGTTCAGTTTCTGTTTAGAGGATCTGTTCAGTTCTGTCAGAGGGGTGTTAAAGTCACCAGGTATTATGGCATTATGGGATGTCATATTGCTCATATCAGTCAAGGTCTGTTTCATAAATCTGGAAGCATTTATGTTGGGTACATAAATATTTAAAATTGAAATGTCCTCTTGTATTGTTCCTTTGACTGACCAGTATGAAATGACCATCTTTGTCTTGCTTAATTTTAGTTGCTTTAAATCTACTTGTATCTGAAAATAAAATTGTGACCATTTTCTTCTGATTTTTATTTGCCTGAAATACTGTTTTCCATTCCTTTATTCTGAATATTGATTTGTCCTTCGAGGTTAATTGTGTTGCCTGGAGAGAACATATGGATGACTTGGGATTTTTTTATCCATTTTGCCAGCCTTTGCCTCTTAGTGGGGAATTCAAGCCATTTACATTTATTGAGCGAATTGATAAGTGTGGAGTTCTAGTCATCTTATTTTGTGACAGACCATTGCTTAGTTTTGTCCTTTGCACCATGTGGAAACTAAGTTTTGTCCTTTAGTTTCTGGGTATTTAGTTTGCTGGTAGTCTGTCATGATGGTCACTGTCCAGAATAGGTGTAAGTATTTCCTGTATTGTGGTCTTGTGGTGAATTTCCTCAGTGTTTGTATGTCAGTAAAATATTTGAATTCTCCATCGATTTTTAAAGCTTAGTTTAGCAGAATACAGAATTCTGGGCTGAAAATTATTTTGCTTAAATTAAAAGTAGATGACTGTTCTCCTCTGGCTTGGGAAATTTCAGCTGGAAAATCTACTGTTACCTGATGCATCTGCCCCTATAGATCACTTGGTGCTTACTCCTGACTACTTACAGAATTTTCTCTTTTGTCTTGACTTTGGAAAGGTTCATTGCAGTGTGTCTTGGAGATGCTCTGTTTGTGTAGAAACAATCTGGGGTTTGATATCCCGCTAAAAGGAATGTTTTAGAATCTTTAGTGAAACTTGGGAAATTTTAATTGACAATATCCTCCAGTAGGGCTTCCGTTCATTTAAGACATCCTTCTTCCTCTTTAGGGATTCCTATAATTTGTATGTTTGAACACTTTTTTTTTTTTTTTGCACTTTAATACATATTTATTTATTTATTTATTTATTATAGATAAAAATATGCACCATAGATGTGGCCCAACCCATCACCCTCCCTCCACCCAAACCTCCCCCCTCCCTTCCCCTTCCTTGGTCCTTTCCTCATAGTCTTGTGGTATAGTTGGG
>CAUYPK010109850.1:0-26375 GCA_963574355.1 Loris lydekkerianus | reverse complement strand
AACTTCCTCTCTTTCTGTTTTCTTAAGGAAGGCTTGCAGTGCTATAAATTTCCCTCTTAGGACTGCCTTTGCAGTATCCCAGAGGTTCTGGTAATTCGTGTCTTGATTGTTGTTTTGTTCCAAAAATTTGGTGATTTCCTTCTTTATCTCATCTATAACCCGTCTGTCCTTCAGCATCCAAGGTTGTTTAGCTTCCATGTTTTTGTATTGGTATGCAGGTTCCTGTTGTTATTGAGTTCAACTTTTATTCCATGATGGTCTGATAATAAGCAAGGAATAATTTCTATTTCTTTTAATTTGCTGAGGTTAGATTTGTGGCCTAGGATGTGGTCGATTTTGGAGTATGTTCCATGGGCTGATTTTAAGTGTGCACAGAAATTTAACTATAGGTTCAAGTGTGCTGTAAGATAAAAATGTTTGAAAAACACTGCTGTAGAGATTAGCTGCTGGCATATCACAGTGGAATAAGATTCAACACATCTTTAATTCAAGTACAGGTTGAATATCTGAGTCACTCTGCAGAAATAATAGTGAGTTAACTATATTCAGTCAGTTGATAACTTATGTGTCAACAGCCTGTGTCAAGAGTGTCCTTTTTCTTTGGTTCACATTCCAGTTGCTGCTATCTTTCAGAAGTCTTCCTACCTTCTTCAAAGTCCTCCAGAGACTTGGCGGCAAATGTGCCCTTGTCCTTTCTACTTTTGACTCAGTTGTCTGTGTGCCTGTCCTGTCAGCAGTATGCGCGTGCTTATTCCTGACCATTTAGTTCACATATGGCTTCTTCTCTTCTGCTTCCTTCCACTGTGGGAGGCATTAACTCCTTTACTGTGTGGGGGAAGTTGTCAGAACCTCAACAGGGCTATTGATTGACTTCCTCATTCAATGTATCCCACAGGCCAACACTGAGTGAGCTCTTGGTCTGTGCTTTCACCCAGTAACTCTGAATTCTCACACTGACCCTGAGAGGCAAGATTATTTTCCTTACTTCAGAGATGATGATTACAACAAGAGCAGTTTAATTTCTATAGAAGTTACCAGGTACTAGGCAGAGTTCTAAGTGCTTTGCTTAGATAAACTCGTTTAGTCTTCCCAACCATTGTGCAGAAGTCATAGAAGTAATGTTGAAACTCAGGTGGTCTGGATCACAAGTGCATGCTCCCAGCACTGTGTTGTAGGTAAGGAAAATGAAGCCAACTTTTCCACTATTACTCAGACAACATGTAGTAGGACTGGCCCTGGACTCCAGGTCCACTCTTAACCACTATGATGTATTACTTCCTTTCAGCCTTTTGGGCTGGCTGTAAGTCTCAATAAAGAGTATTTTCAAATAACTACTTAGTGCTGCTTATTATTTATAAATTTATTTATTTTTATTTTAAACCAGATTATATTTTTTTACTTCTGTCTTAAGTATTTTTTCTTCTTTTTGCGTAGGTAACATCCTTGGTGTCATTCGAGACCATAAAAAACTAGTGAATACATTTCGACTGATGCGAAGAGCAGGATATATCAATGAATTTGTTTCTATCTCAACAAATCTTACAGATCGATGTGTCTACATTTCCTCTGATGGAGGAAGGCTGTGCAGGTATATGTTACTAAAAAGAGCTTTTAAGAATCTTTTTATGTTTACTTTTGAGAGAAATTTGTTATTGGTTTTGAAGCTACTTTAACATCTTTTGTTGTTATAATAAATTTAATTTCATTAGCAAATACTTCATGAATATGCATGAATCCTAGATACTGAGGATTCAAAGATTAGTGGGAGACAGTCTCTGCCCTTAGAGAGCTCAGTCTGTTCAGAGAGACAGAAATAATTACTAATAACAATCAACTATGCGGATAATTAATCCTAGCCACTATCTATTATTTTAATGGATATAATAATTGTGTAAGGTGTTAACGTCATTTAACCCTGTGAGGTTGGGTTAGTGAGGCTAAGTATCTTATCTGCAAAGCTAGAGATGATGGAGTCTGTTTTTAACTGAAGATCCTTAGAACTTGTTTTACTTCACCAATCCTGATTTTATCCACTGCATTCTATTGTCACAAACTGAGCTTTAAAAGAATGAATAGGATTTTGTTACTTGGATGTACAGTGAGAGAGAATAGCTAAGAAAAGGCCAGAATGAAAACATGGAGACCTGAAGAAATAAAATAACTTTAGACCCAGCAGAAAAGTAGGTTTCTATTATTTATTAAGGGCTTATTCTGCACATGTGCTGAATAGAAGGTGGGGTTCAAAAACAAATGTGACATAGTATCTGGTTTAGGGGGGATGCAGGGACGTTACCTTGTTTCATAAGCCTTCCCTTGCTTTGCTATATTCAACTGTTTGATATCTATATAGTCATTGGAACATATAGTCATTCTCTGTGGACCTCCAGTAGTATTAAAATAAAGCACAAGGCGATGAGGTAACAGTAGTTGGGAGTCCCTGTCAGAGCTGAGAGAGTGGGCTGCTGTTATTCTGTTTATCTCACATCCTTTTCTCCCTCTGATTACATTACCTCATTTTCCTCTGGGGGCTGCCCCTCCCTGCTGGTCTAGTCTTCCTGGGATGATCGGTCTAGTGTCCTCTCTTCCCCAGCCAAGTGTCAGCCATATGACCCAAGAGAGCCTAGTCAGACACTCTCTTCAGAGAATTTGAATCCCAAGCAGAATAAATCAAGGGAAGGAAGTGGTTGGAATTGGTTCATTCTGACAGTGATACACAGAGAAACTGCGTTACTCTTCATTTTCTGGATCCTTGGGATTGCTGTAGTTCCTCATCTTTCTGAGGTTGAGCATTTCACCTTTTTCTTCGTTTCTTGTCCTTCCACTAAATTGTTAATGTTTCTATTAAATTCTGTTTTTACTTAAGTTAGCCAGAACTGATTTCTCTTCTTTGCAAACAAAGAATGGTTAGCTGATGATGTACCTGTGTTCAAATCCTAACTTCCCACTTAATGACTTATGTGACTCTGAGTACATTACTTAAGTTTATGAGCCTTTGTTTCCTTGGCTCTGAAGTATAAATATTAAGGCCTGCCTGGGATTGACCTGAGAACTGACTGATAGAAGATATGGTAAGTGCCTTGTAAGGTGCCAGGCACACGGTAAGTGCTTATTTATAGCTAATGACAACATGATCCAGGAGGGGGCAAGAAAAACAAGGACAACTTCTAGATTATTTATTTTTAGGATTTTTATCTTTTGTTATGTCCAGCGTAATGTAGCATCTTCTAAAAGAAAACTAATTGTTTTTTAGAACCAATTTTATAATGGTGTAACAGATCTGGGAGGAAGAATTAGTAGAATGTATTAAGTAAGGATAACCGAGGTAGCTAAATGTGACCATCTCCTCTTCCTCCTGCTTCTGTCATCACTTATGAGTCTTAATCTGAACTACACTGTAGCCCTTGAATGAGGCAGTGGTGTTGCTGTGCTTCCTTACCAAGAAAGAGCCAGAATTTCGAGGTACTGTTGATGCCCATGAAAAGCTCATCCAGTTCATTTTTCAACAACTTGTGTTCTCCTTTTGTAATTGTGCAGCTCCTCTTAACTGTTTAAAAGTGCTCATTAGTCCTCAAATAGTTATTTGGACTTTAGGGTAGAGCTCACAAGTGTCTGGTGGTTACTTGCTTCTCTCTCTAAGAGCTGCTTATCCAAATAGCAACAGCCCTTGACGTTTCAGTGCTGCATGCCATCCTTTGTGTTGGTGTTTCCTTGTGGTGAAGCCCTCAGAAGCAAGTCACCACTGACAGTTACAGGTTAATCTACCAGAATACTCTCTACCTTACACCTATTATATCACTAAAAATCAGAAAATCAGAAAGGTTTATTTGCTGCATACTTCCAGCCATGCTTTTGGGGTCATGGAGTTTCAAGTAACCTACTCTAGCTTAGTGAGGTTTAGCCTGAATCAAACCACTCCAATATCCATCCGACCCTCAGAACAAAATGCCATGATTATTTCTGGTAACAGTGTTTCTTTGCTTTCTGACTCCATGGGTAATATATCAAATATTCCCAGTGTGAAATCAAGAAATGCTTTTGGAATGATGTATTACAGTTTTAAAAAATATGGCATTAAAGGTTTTTATTTCCTTTCTAGGCTTTATTGAGTATCATTTTTGTGTTGCCTTTTCATTCAAAATTCCGTGTTTTCTAAGATTCTTGGGAAAAGTACTATGTGTGTACATGTGTTTGTGTACATATACTCAGATGCATGTGGGGGGTATGTGTGTATATGTGAGAGAGAGGCCCCTCATCCTGCTCACACATGGAAAAAATACCTGGTGTCCTCAGGCAGTCCAGGAATAAGTTTGATTGTATTTCTTTCCATCTTTCCTCATTTCACTATGGTAAACTTACTTGTTGATACAATTCTTCCCTGGAACTACTCTTAATTTGTTGGGGTTCTTTGTGTGTTTTTCATTTTAGACCCTACATAATTGTCAAGAAACAGAAGCCAGCAGTCACAAATAAGCATATGGAAGAGCTGGCCCAGGGGTACAGGTAAACAGCCAAAAGTAAAATTTATCAGTCGTCTTCTTCTTCTTCTTTTTTTTTTTTTTTTTTTTTTTTGAGACAGAGCCTCAAGCTGTCACCTTGGGTAGAGTGCTATGGTATCATAGCTCACAGCAATCTCCAACTCATGGGCTCAAGCAATTCTCCTGCCTCCACCTCCCAAGTAGTTGGGATTACAGGCTCCCGCCACAACGCCTCCTTTTTTTTGGTTTCAGCCGTCATTGTTTGGCGGGCCTGGGCTGGATTTGAACCTGCTAGCTCAGGTGTGTGTGGCTGGCACCTTAGCCACTTGAGCCACAGGCGCCTATCACCTTATCAGTCTTCTTAATACACACATAAATCCTCTCCACCAAATGTGCCAGCCTGTTAAAAACATATTTTTCTCCATGTGAACTTGCTTGGACATTGTAAAATATTTATCAATTTAGATCATGGGGGTTACATGGTATAAACTGGTTTGCACAGTTAAGTGTTTCTTCTAGTAAGAAAAGGAGACTGAGTTTTTTTGTTACATGGAATTTGTAAAACAGTTTATTTTTTAGGAGTAGGGATAAGAGTCACAGGCACTTTACTGTTTTTATTTGAGCAATTTATTCTATGATTAGATGTTGTTGATTAGATTCTAAGAATAAGATGTTGGTATCCTAATGTATTGATACTCTCAGAGAGAAAGGTACTTTGGGCCTAAATGAAAGCTAGTTTCTTCTGTTACTATATAAAATACTGTAGAAAATGCTTTCTAATAATGTCTTTTCACCAAAATTTTCCCAGGAATTTTGAAGATTTCTTACATGAGAGTCTGGTTGAATATTTAGATGTGAATGAAGAAAATGATTGTAACATTGCACTCTATGAACATACAATTAATAAGTGAGTAGAATCCATAATAACCACAATCAAAACCTATTCTGACTGTAGAAACTACTTTCTCTTTTTACTGTAATTTTCGTTTCTTCTATCATGTATGCTGTTAGTAGGAACTATTAGAAATTTATTATTTTATAATGAAGCATAACCCATCACTATCCCAATTAAGAGTATTACAAAGTTGCTAACAAGTCCTCTTTAGATTATTCTCCCTATTTATATGACACTTTGTATATATTTTTAAAGGAATTCCTTCTCCAATGTTAATACTTGATTACTATCAAAATTAAACTAATTAATTGGTCTATATAAAGATGTTTATCTTTTCTTAGAAATGGTTTTGTCTGACTAATGAACATCTGAATTCTTATTGTCAGTGTAAGAATTCCGTACATAACATATTGTAAATATACTTCTAAGCTTATGTGTTGTGTAAACTTGAAATGATAATATGTTCACAGTGTTTCTTCTAGAGTAATATTTTTAGAAGCATCTGTATTCCATTTGGAATACATGACTGATATACCACTTATTTGAAATTGTAAAGTTTATGATTACGAAGTTAGAGTTTAATACTACCACCAAATAACTATTTATATCCTCAGTTAAGAACAAGTATGTGTTTTATCCTACCAGATGAAATATACCATTTTATTTTTATTATAATTTAGTAAATAATGCTTTTCAGTGAGAATTTTTATTATTTTTTTTTTTGCAGTTTTTGGCTGGGGCTGGGTTTGAACCTGCCACCTCTAGCATATGGGGTCGGCACCCTACTCCTTTGAGCCGCCCGAATTTTTAATTCTTAAAGGTGTGAATCTATCAAAGTACTATTTTGTACCCTTCATTTTAAGATTGAGTATTAAGAGAAAACTGTCTTATAGTATCTCCATAAATGATGATTCTGTCTTTCATGTTACTCCAGCCAGAAACTTCAGTTTCAGCCTCAGGTCCTCTCCTCCACATCCACCTTAATCCATAACTTTTCGTGTAAGTCTTCAAAATAAGCCCAGAGTCTGGACTCTTCTCACCACTTTGATTTACCACTTACTCCTGGCTACTCCTGTTGCTGCCCCAAAATATATTTGCCATTGTCCCCATACAGTCTGTTCCTATTAGAGTAGAGTTTTCTCATGTCACACCCCCTAGTGGCTTCCGTTTTTTACTGAAGTGCTTACAGAAGCTTTCAGGTTCCTAATCCATCTGCCCACCCCTGCTTTACTTTGCAATATCATTTTCTGCCTGTCATTCACTGTTTGGACCACATTGACTTCTCCAAACAATCCAGGCTTCTGCCTTGGCACCTGTGCACTGGCTGTTTTTCTGCCCAGAATGCGCTCTCTCTCACGTATCTGCATGGTTCACTGCTTCACCTCACCATGTCCTAACTCAGGTGTCACCTTGTGAGTCTTTTCCTGATCACCCTAATTAAAATGGAAAACCTCTATTTCTTTCCACCCCCTCTTTGCTGCTGTGTTTTTCTAGTGTTTATTACCATACAATAAAATTTGTATTGCTTTGTTTGTACATTGTCCATCTCCCTCCACGAAAAGCTTCATGAAGAAAGGGATTTTCTTGTTTTTTCATTGCTATAAATGAATGTAAGTCTCAGTATTACCCAGTTACCAAGCTATTCAATACATCAAATTCACTTTATTTAAATAATATTAAAAAAATTATATTATTCACTTTATACTTAGGAAGTTTTTAAAAATGTAGAAATGCGTAAAGTAAAAAGAATGGATTCCTTCCTTCCGTATTCCACCAAACTTCACCCTCGAAAAGTAGCTAACACTAATAGTAGTTTATTATGTGCTCTTCTAGATTTTTTTCTGAGTACAAACATACATACATGATCTCATACAATGTATGTGTGTAAAACAATGGTAATATTTTCAGTGTCTTGATTTTTAAACTTAATAGTACTTCTGAATATTTTCCATATTAGTGTATGTGTATATATTTATATACATGCATTTTCGTATTTATAGTCATAAGTCACTTAACAGCAGGGATACATTCTTGATAAATTTGTCATTAGGTGATTGCGTCATTGTGCAAACATCACAGCACATCATTGGCTGTCTGTTGCTCCTAGGCTCCAAACTTGTATAGCATGTTAATATACTGAATATTATAGGCAACTGTAGCACAATGGAAAGTCTTCATGTATCTAAATATGTCTAAACAGAGAAAGGTACATTGAAAATATGGTAATGTAATCTTAGGGGACCATTGTTGTACATGTGGGGGTTCTTTGTTAATGGAAACATTGTGTAGCATATGACATATTTTTTTTTAATTACTATCTGTGTATTTTTAGTTTAACATGTTCCTTGCAGATGAATGTTTAGATTGTTCCCAATTTCTCTGCTACTGCAAGCAACAGGTTGCATAGTTTTAATTTGAACTAAATGTTGAGTGCTTTATGTTTGGGAAACTTAATTCCTATTGGTGGTTATGATTTTAAAGGAAATAGTTTTCTTTATTGTAAAATCAGAATCCAGAGTGTTTGGACTTTGAGTAATTACTAGATACTATATGATCTTGTATGTATATGTTGTCACGCTGATAGAAAAAAGAAACCTCAAGTATTTGTCTTCATTTTTCAACTTAACCCAATTTTTGCATCAGAAAAGGTGTCTTTTTACATACACAAGGAATGTCAACTTGGCCAATATTTATAAAAACAGTATACTTAAAACAAAAATTGGTTTCATTCCAGCCCATAAAATGTAGCTGTAAGCTGATGTTTTTTAAAGAAACAACAAACAAAATCTTGTTCTCTTTCCCTTCTTGATGGCAAAGGCTTAAAATGTCTGAGAGAATTGGAGTTTTGCTGGATCCTAAGGTAAAGCCTTCAAACCATAGCTACATGGAAAGCACCTTCATGCCAAACTAAGGATATATATAATTCAATACACATATATTGGGGGTGGGGAGGATAGATGAATAAGTGGGAGATCTTTTACCAGGTACATTGCAACTGAATTTCCATGAGTTGGGACCTGGTTTCTTAGAAATCACTTCTCTTCACAGGTAAACCACTGAAATTTTTAAGGTTACACTTCACAAACACTTGAGGAAGGAATAATGAGTCCATGGAGACCTCAAAGTTCAGATGTGATATTTATTACTTTCAGCCAACTTCTAAAAGTAATCAGGCTGCTCTTTCCTACTAATGCAACTGAGTTGCTCTACCATTTAGATGAAACATGAGTTTTCTGTAGAAATACATTATGAAAGTAACCAAGATTCCAATACTTAGTAGATAAAATCTTATTTTGTGTCTAATAATATCTCTAATAGAAGTGTCCAGTAAAATATGATGCAAATCATCTATATAACTTCAGATTTTCTAGTAGTAGCCACGTTACAAAGGTAAAAAGAAATAGGTAAAATTAATTTTAGTAATTTTTTTTTTTTGCAGTTTTTAGCCGGGGCTGGGTTTGAACCCACCACCTCCAGCATATGGGGCCGGTGCCCTACTCCTTTGAGCCCCAGGTGCTACCCTAATTTTAATAATTTTATTTAGCCCAATATATTTAGAATATTATCATGTCAAGATATAATTAATATAAAAATACTGAGATATTTTACTTGGATGTCCTACTATAAGTCTTCAAAATCTGGTGTGCATGTACAGCATATCTCAATGTGGATGCTAAAAATAGCTAAACTGAGTTATTTAAATTTAAATTTGAGTTTTAAATTAAAATTTAAAGTAATTAAAATCAAGTAAAATAAAAAATTAAGTTCCTCAGTGACACTCGCATAATATTTCAAGTGCTCAATGTCCACATTAGCTGGTGACTATAGTATTAGTCCCTGTAGGTCTATAGTAACTTCTTTTTTTTGAGACAGAGCCTCACTATGTTACCCTGTGTAGAGTGCTGTGACATCACAGCTCACAGTAGACTCAAACTCTTAGGCTTAAGTGATTCTCTTGCCTCAGCCTCCCAAGCAGCTGGGACTACAGGTGCCCGCCACAACGAATGGCTAGTTTTTGGTTGTAGTTGTCACTGTTGTGTGGCAGGCCTGGGCTGGATTCGAACCCACAAGCTCCTGTGTATGTGGCTGACGCCCTAAGCTATGGGCACCAAACCTATAGTAACTATTCATAAAGTGGATTTATTCCTCTTTAAAATGGTGATACATCTTACTCATCAGTGATGTTGGAAGAATGAGGAAAAGCAGTCTCAGCCATGTGCATATTGTTATTATATTTCTATATGTTCAATATAGTAATTTGTTTATGTGTTAATTTTTACATTTTATTGTATTAAGCAAGTTTTTGTTTTACCAGTTTTACTAGCATCAAATTTTATTGTCTTATAAATCCCTCAAGGACCTATATAGTACTTTTGAGAGATATTTCCTTTAATACTTGATGCTTAAGATGTCTAATTCTTAATTAACCTGATAGAGACACCACCCACTTGGAGATTGAACCCTTCACTCTTCTTGGCGTTTGTGCTGGCCTGATCCCATACCCTCATCATAACCAGTCCCCAAGAAACACATATCAGTGTGCCATGGGGAAGCAAGCCATGGGTAAGAGATCCTTCTTGAACTTGGTTGTAAATACTTGGAGAAAAGTCTTATATCTTTATTCTTACTTCACTAGCATTGTATGTTTGGACATACAAAGTGTTGGGAACACCTGAGGAACTCTGCAGTCCTTGCCTCTGTCCTGTTGTGTCTAAAGTTTTAACAGTGGAGAAAATCTTCCTGAACTTGTTTCCTTGACTAAGATGACGTATAATAAATGTCAAGAATTACAAGGGAATACATATAAAGAGAAAAGCCTTATAAAATGTAAGATGTTAACCATGAGCGATGGGAGAAATAGCAGAGAAATTCACAGTTGAGGGGAGAGAGGAAGAAAAACTGGAGATAAAAAACCACTGTGTATTAGAATGTACCCAGTAATTGCCTGGGTAACAATCCTTGAATCTTTTATATACTTGTAGTTGCTATTGTATCTTCTGAAACTGAAGCTAGTTCATGTCACAACAGTCTCTGAGTTATCTTCCTTCCTCCTTTCTATTTTCCTTTCCTCTCATCTATTAATTTAGTTTTCTATCCATTTATAACATTTGTTGAGTATAACTAACTATAGACTAGACATGGAGCTGGAGCCTGAAAATACAGAATAGGACAGGCCCCTGTGCTCACGGAGTTCAAAGTCTAGTTGGAGAGACCAACAAATTAAACTGTAATTCAATCTAGTGTGATAAATGCTGTAACAGACTGACAGCCCAGATCTAAGGAAACTAAAGGAGGAAGATCACTTAAAATGAGAGAGTGTATTCTTTCTGCAAGACAGAACTGAGCTGAGTCTTGGAAGGCAATATTGTTTGTAGATATGGAAGTGTAAGCAAGGACAGCTGTGGAAGTCTGGGTATTTTGCTGTGGTTGTCCAGTGTACTATGGATATCAAGGTGTGCATGTATTGAGGAGTCTGGCCTTCATAATGAAGAAAGGATACTAGGCTAAAAAAAAAAAGTTTTGCTTATAAATCTTTTTGACATGTTTTTAAAAAATCATTTGAATCATAAATTTAATAAATTTACTTTTCATAAATATCTGTGACAACAGTATGACTTGCCATCTTTAAGGTGTGATACAAAGAGCTTCATGAGAAAACTAAAAATGTAGAGGGGAAGCTGTTTGCAGTCCTTTGGCCAACAACAACATACAGTTAGCTTCTCACTAACTGACAACCAGCTACCATAGGTCATAGCTTAATGGTTAAGGAATCCTATTTCTTCATTATGGATATATATATATATATATATATATATATATAGCGTGGAAAATACATGTATGCTTATATATATTTCTTAAGCTTAAAAAAAAATATATATATATATATATATTTCTTTTCACGCTTTTGTATTACCTTTTGAGTGGGTAGCTTCAAATAAATAAAAAGCATTTTGTCCTACTGCCATTTACCTGGATGATGTAATGCCTGGACAGTTCTGAATCATTCTCAGTGGGAAAATCTGAACAGCAGCTCATCAGTTTATTCTTTCCCATTCAGTCTCAGCCTTAATGTAGGTTGATTTCCTGCTTGTGCCTCCGACTTGCTAGCAAGTTGAAATATACAGTAGAAAACCCTGTGTGTCATGAAAGGGCTATCACTTCTATTGGGTTTACCAAACCGGTTTGTTTCATGATGTGAATCCCAGCTGAAACAATATACCTTTTGTGTAGAACCTTCAGCAGAATTAACAGCAGACTAATCACTTCATCATTAATGCCACTCTGTAGTGTGTTTGAAGATTGAAACAGAAAGAGCTGCATCTATCTCACTTAACAAAACAACAACAAAGAATAGATTTGAAGAAAAATAATATTTTCGTTTTTATAACTCTCCCACACAAAAAGGGCCTTTATATGTGGCCATGAGTATCTGAAACGTTTGGTTAGTTACCACACACAGTTAAGCAGGATCAGTGTGTACAGAAAGCCAATTCAGTGTCTGTAGAGTTCTTTTGTAGTTTTCTGTGTGAAGGTTTTTTTTTCTCGTTTTGTTTTGAGTGTCATTTGCAATTCATTGTCTGTGTTTTCTGAGGTTGGTGTATTCAGCTGTTCTGACCCTGGGTCCTGCACATTTAGCTCCTTGGATACAATCCTCTGACGTTACTGCTGACGCTAGGAAGACAAAAGCCACTGAATATCTTAAGTTATTAAAAAAAGCTTTTGTTACTGTTTGTTATTATACAACACCTGACTAGAAAGAAAAGCAGCAAGATAAAAGTACATTTAAAGGTGACACATTAACATTGCAACATTTCTCTTTGGACACTGAAATAGCTGCAGAGGTATTGAGTGAAGTCTATATGAAAAATCACAAAAGGAAAAAGGTTGGCAAAGAGAAAACCCACAACAGATACCCAGGTCTGTAATGTAGACTTAGCACTTTGAGTAGGGTCTCTTTGGATCATTTTAATTCCATGTATCTTTGACAGGTAATCATTAAAAGTCACACACTATTTCATTTTAAATATGAGCCATCACTGAAGACTGTGGAAATGTAGATTCTAAGCAGATTTTCTGAAATAATATTTTAGTTGCTATTCATCTGTCTACAGAACAGATATGTAAGACAGTAGCCCAGAATTAATTCGCTAAATATTCTAACCAAGCTGGAAAATTTGCTATCTACCATTCCCTACCAACCCCTCTCCCCCTCACCCAACAGAGTGAAGAAATGAAAGAAAGTCATTTTCTGTCACTATGAATTAAAGAATAAAGACTAGCGCAAACCACAGAGACTAAAAGCCTTACCTGGTGTGTAAGAGAAAGCCAACCCAACATAAAACCTCAGCAGGGGGTGTTTCTTAAATCTTAGATGCTTTAAGTTGTTAGTAAAGTTCAAGTTTCCACATAGCATCTTTACTGTGCTTCTTACATAGCACCTCCATCTTCCATAGATAGGCTGTGTGTGTTGTGACAGGGTTCAGAGCAAGAAGTTAGGTGGACATCTGGAAATGCGAGGTCTCTAGGTCACTCAGTGCTATCAGCAGGGGTTGTATGTTGGAGCTGCACTGTGTGTCCTCTCATTGGCACCTGATGCCAAGTTCACATGAGCCACACTTTCATATCCTGCCCGTTTATTAGTTGGCAGTCCTCTAGTGGAACACTTCTTTCAGTCACTATCAGCTCAATTAATGAATATGCAGCACAGACCTCCCCAGCCCCAGGGGCTTCTCACCTTTCCCCTTCAGCTCCAAACTGCTGGGACTTAGGAGATTTTTGTGTTTTTTTTTAAACTCAGAAGCTAATGTTGCTTCTGTTTTTGTGTTTGTTTTCTTTTTTTTTTTTTTCCTTTTTGTTTAGCTGTCTGGGTGGGGTTCGATCCTGACAGCTGGCATGGAGCCAGCACTCTAACCATTGAGCTATGGACACCCAGCCTTTGTGTTTGTTTTCAAAATAGGTTCTATTTCTAAGCAGATACCTTCTTCCCTTTTATTACCCACTTTACAGGAGGGTAGGATATACTGGAAACAGCTTGGAGAATTCTGAGATATTAAAATCACATAATATACAAAGATCAGAATCATAAACTCAGCTGATAAAATATATATGTATATATAGAGATCCTTATAAAATTTTATTTTATTCTATACATCTTTCGTACATTCTTTTTGAATTTTTTTAGCATAGTAATTCTTTGTTCATTTTGGGGTACAAAATGAAAAAGTCTTGGCTGCAATTACCCCAGGAGATTCTTTATAGAATTCTATTGATTTAAAAAAAAAAACAAACTTAAAATCATTGTTGTTATTTTGAGTTTAAGCTTATATGATATTTGCTAAGACTAGAATGGTGGCAATGAATACTTAGGAAGTAAAATTAATGTTTAATGTGTATATTCGAATTAGATAGGATAGGTGATATTGCAGGTGATAGAATATTTATTATTATTATTACTAATGATGTTAATATTGGTCATAATGAATGTTACCATTTATTGAATACTCAAAACCTTTATATACATTTTTATTTTTAATCATAATAATGACACTCTGATATAAAATACATGCCTTTTTTATCCTGAAAAAGAAGCTGAATTCCAGTTGAGATGAATAACATATAAAAAGTTATATTATGTCTTCCATGTAATGTTATCTATAAAACTTACTAAAATTCTTCTCAACTGAAACTAACTTCTTTCCTTACTTTTTTCTATCTGCTATGGATCACTATCAGGCTGTCTTCCCTACTAGACTGTAAATTATAACCTTGAAGACAAGGACTGCATTATTTATTACAAGTTGAATATCCCTTATATGAAATGCTTGGGACCAAAAGTTTTTGGATTACAATTTTTTTCAGATTTTGGAGTATTTGCTTATATATAATGAGATATCTTGGGGATGGGACCCAAGTCTAAAGAAAATTCAGTTATGTTTTATGTACATCATCTACACGTACCCTGATGGTAATGTTGTATATTTTTAATGATTTTGTGCCTAAAACAGAGTCTGATGCTGTTTTTACTGTGACCCATCATATGAGGTCAGATATGGGATTTCCCATTTGAGGCATTATGTTAGCATTCATAATGCTTCAGATTTTGGAACATTTTGGATTTCGGATTTTCAGACTTGGGATGCTTTACCTGTACTACAGTTGATCCTTGAACAATGTGGGGTTAGGAGCAAAACAGAAACCAACTCACCATATAGGTCAATGGAATGGAATCAGGAGTCCAGAACTAGACCTACACATTTATGGGCAATTGATTTTCAACAGATTAGTCAAAGCAATTCAATAGGGAAAGAAAAGTCGTCTCAACAAAATAAGATGTCTATATATTTACATAGGAAAAAAAAGAGTATCAATTCCTACCTATAAGCATATAAAAAAAACACAAAATGGATTATAGCCCTAAATATAAATGCTAAAAACCATAAAACTTAAAGTAGGAAATATAGGCAAAAATCTTCATGAATTAAGCTTAGATTTCTTAGATAGGAAACAAAAAGTATAAAATATTTTAAAAAATTGAACTTTCTCAAAATTAAATTTTGTGCTTTGAAAAGTACTGTTAAGAATATGAAAATACAAGGTAGAGAATGGGAGGAATTATTTGCACTACCCAAATCTAATAAAGGATGTGTATCAAGTATATATAAGGAACTCTTCAATAAGACAGGGCATGATGGCTCATTCCTGGAATCCTAGCACTTTGGGATGCCAGGGCAGGAGGATCACTTGAGGCCAGAAATTCAAGGCCAGCCTGAGGAACATTGTGAGACCACATCTCTACAAAAAATAGAGAATATTAGTCAGGCATGGTGCCACATACTTCTAGTTCTAGTTACTCAGGAGGGTGAGGCAGGAGGTTGAGATTGAAATGAGCTATGATAATGCCACTGCACTCTACCTCAGATAACAGAGCCCCTGTCTCAAAAGAGTAATAATGATACAAACAACCCAGTTAAAAGATGAGTAAAACAGAAACCAGTACTTCACAAAGGTTTGGAACGACCAATAAACACATGAAACTGTTCAACATTATTGTTAGGTAAATACAAATTAAAATCACTATGAGATAATACTACACACTCTTTGGAATGATTTAAATAAAAGAGACTGGCTTATAAACTGTCAGTGAGGATGTAGAACAACTAAAATATCTATCCATTGCTAGTGGAAATGTAAAGTAATATATTCAGTCTGCAAAATCTTTGGCAGGTTCTCGAAGTTAATCATACCCTTACCAAACAACCCAGGAATTCATTTGAAGACACTTACCCAAAAAAATGAAAACACACAAAGACTTGTACATGAATGTTTATAGCAACTTTATTCGCGATAGCCAAAAACAGGAAACAGCACAAGTATTCACCAATGGCTGAATGGACAAATAAAATGTTTGTGTACAGTAGACTACTACTTAGCAATAAAAAGGAAATGAACTGTGATATACAAAATCATATGGATAAATCTCAGAATCAAACTAAATGAAATAAGCAGGTACTATATGATTCTACTTATTAATATATCAAATTGTAGAAAATACATACTAATTTATAATGATAAAAAACAGATCGCTGGTTCCCTTGGGCCAAAGGACAGAGAAAGGGATCTTTTGGTGGTGTTAGAAATGTTCTACATCTTAATTGTAGTAGTGGTTTCACAGACATTTATATCTGTCAGAACTCATCAATTTGAACATTTCATATGGTAAAGTTTATTATATTCAATAATGTTAATAAAATAAATCGTGCAAAGGAAGGCAAAAAATAGTTAAATGCATAAAACTTTATTTTCAGTGTACATTTTCTAAGCTGTTCACATCCTTACCTTTTTCATCCTGCCTTATAAGAAAGCACTTATTTACTATTTTAACCTATGTTTATATACCTTACAATGCCAACTTGTGCCTTCTTAAGAAAAGTATCATCAAGAAAATGCAACTTTGTAAGAAAGATTATGTCCTGGATAGTAAGAAAAGGAAGTCATTGAAGACTGTATAGTTACAGCAAAGTGGGGCAATAGAAGTAGAATGCAGCTCCTAGATTCTCTGTGATTGTACTTTGTATTAGTGTAACTAACAACTGAAAATAGTGAAGGGGGTATCCTACTTTGAATATATGTTTCACATGGGCAAGCTTTATAATAGCCATATGACATTTTCTCAAAAACTGGGAACATAGCTAGTGAGCCGTTCATGATTTTTATAAAAATGATGGGTTTCTGAAGGCATTTTGAACTTTAAATCATAGTTTATAAATCATATTTTAATTTACATATTCCTAAAAACATATATGTGTGTGTATTTCCACAAGTTCTTCAGAAAGTCTTTAAAGAAAAAATTTTGATGAGATCATAAGCACCTAACATTTTAAAAACTATTTTGCTATTTATCCATTCAATGGTCAGTTGTAATGCCTGAGAATTATGTTCCGGGTCTGATAGCGCAATTTATTGCGGGATTCAATCTCTTTCACCATTGTTTAGAGATACAGCCATTTATGCTTCCCTGCTGCATAATAATGCTTCTCTCAGGTTTCAGAAGACATGTTTGGCAGCCTGGTGGGACATTGCTTGAACCCTTGTCTCAAGCTGGGTAAAGTAGACAATTGGAGCTGAAATTTCAACATAAAGTTAAAATGATTTCATGTAAAAGGACAAACTTATTGTCAGTGAACTTTACCATGATCCCAGCAGCAGGAATCTTATTTCTAAAACAGTAAGTGATCTATTGCCAGGTATCCTGCCCAGTTTATTAGTTGGCACTAAAATAACATAAATTATTTGGTAAGTTATAGTGCAAACTTGATAAAAAGTTTCTGATTGGTTTGCTTACTTTTCAACTGAGTCTTGGTAAATTTTTTGGAGATTTAAACACAAATACATACTGTCATAAAAAGTATAATGGGATTCTTCGATTTAATTTACTTGGCATTTCTTGGCCTTCTATAATGAGCTTGACACTCACTATACTAGGTGTATTTCTTTGGTACTCCCTACACATTATTTCTTTCAATAGGAATTGTCAAGAAGTACTGTGTGTTTGCTGCTTGATGAGTTGTCTTTCATTCCTAAATTAAAATCACCATTGATTTAATGACATGAGTATGGAAAACAAGTAAAGGGAAATAATATTGAGTTTTAGTATCTGCTCGCTCTGAGCATAACTCCATGAAACAGTGTACATAAGTACTGTGTGTGTGTGTGTGTGTGTGTGTGTGAAGACAGTCTCACTACTTCGCCCTCAGTAGAGTGCTGTGGCATCACAGCTCACAGCAACCTCAAACTCTTGAGCTTAAGCTATTCTTTTGCCTCAGCCTCCCAAGTAGCTGGGACTACAGGCTCCTGCCACAACCCCCAGCTATTTTTTTGTTGTTGCTGTTGTTGTCATTGTTTAGCAGGCCGGGGCTGGGTTCAAACCCCCCAGCCCCAGTGTATTGGCTGGTGCCCTAACCTCTGTGCTGTGGGTGCCAAGCCGGTACATAGGTACTTTTGAGATGTGTGCATGTTTGTTGTGTATGTGGCAGATTAGAAGCAAACCTCAAACTACCTTCTTTCCCCTAACATTAAAATCTGTCCTTCTCAGCCCTTAATGGGGATGGGGGAGTTGAGGGGGTGGAAATACTTAGGACAAAATAAATAGGTTCACACTGAAGCTCAACAGTAGGGGAAGCCTGTGTTTTCCAATGTTAAGGTCTCTGTGTAGTATTGAGTTTGTGCCTACATGCCCTGAAGACCAAAAGACTTCTAAGACAGGTCTTTGAAGCCCAGTGTGTCTAAGGGGAAAAGAGATTCTGATTTCATTTCTAGTTGACAGTGAACCAGTGTCACCCTTCCAAGGAGAGAAGAGCCCCATGTTTGAATGGGCTGTACCCTAAATTTCTTAGAGGAAGGGACTATGCTTCCCCCCCATTTTATCTCCAGTGTTTAGCCCAGAATAGGTTTTTACTCACTGCTTGATACGTGAGTAGTTAAACAAATGAATAAATTCACTCTTCCCTGCTGTCACTTGAATTCATCTTTCTTCATTCTGTTCCTTCCCTTCTCTCCTGCTTTCTTTTTCATTTGGAACTTTTGTAATAGTTGATTTCGTTTTTTTGAAATCTCTTTGTCATGCTGTATAAGCTCTTGCCTGTGAACATTGGCTGCTGTTCTCACATTACCTTTCCCCAGCACCTAGAAATGTGCCTGGAGCATAGTAGAACCAAATATAGGATTGTTGACTTACTCGTGAAGCTAACCAGTAGAAACTAGTAGCAATGAAATTAATTATATAAATCCAAACGATTGAAATTATTTTAATTAGTATACTGAATCTAATTTTTTCTTCATAATGATTTTAGTGTAGTGAGAAAAAACTGCTTTTGAAATTTGTTAGTTACCCTGAGAGTATTGCTTTTGAAATGTTTGACCTGGAGATTTTCTTCATTTTAATTAGAGCAATGAATGTGTTTATGTCTATATTCATTGCTACCTATTTAATTCTAATAATAAAATGTTGCGTTTTGTTTTCTCTATCAATGAAGGTACCATTGGATACAACCAGAGAAACAGAATCGATACTCTCATGTATCTACTAGCATATCCACAAAAACCCATGGTTAAAACAAAAACCATTGAACTGATAGAGTTTGAGAAATTGCCAGCTGGACAGAATGCAACAGTTGCTGTCATGAGTTATAGTGGCTATGATATTGAAGACGCTCTTGTTTTAAACAAAGCCTCCCTAGACAGAGGTAAGTGAATTTTCAAAGCTGTGACACCAAAGATGCCTTCTGTACAGTTAGACATAAGTATGATGACTACACAAATCACTTGATATCAAAACATTAGTGCCACTTTCAAGAGATTTGAATTTTATATAAACAGGAGACAGTTGTGTTTTGGTGTTGGCCTTTTTTAAAAAAATGAATATTGAGTTACTTTGTTAAATATACTACAAAATCTTTTTTTCTTTGTTACAATATTTTATTAGTAACTTGAGGCATTTCTTCAAAGAAAAAAGTAAGGATTTGTTTATTTTCCATCAGGAATCACAATTTATGAAGTATTTTTTGTGAATATATTCAATATCAAACCTGTTTGAGAAGGTAGTAGCAATATTTGGGTATAACAGACTATTTTTTATTTCTGTAACCCCATAATCTATTATACTGGGTTGGGGTTTTTTTTGTTTTTGTTTTTGTTTTTAGCCAAATGACAAAAATAAAAATATACATACACAAACCTTGACTTGTATTAATAGGTAGTTTTTACACTTTTCTTTCTCAGTTTTTGACAGTTTACTTTTGCAAGTCACCATTTCATGGTTTGTTAGCTATCACCTGATCTGAAGTCTGACTTCTTTATTCATAATCTCTGTTTCTCTCTTCCTCTTTGGCATACCCACTGTGCCTTTCCCTTCTCTCTTTGTAGTTGCTAGGCAGCCATAATAGTACTCCTAGACATGTGTCTTTGGCATTAATGTTGGCTGCACTTAATTTATGCCTCTTCTTTTTCTCCAAATGACAACAGCCATGCTTTAAAACTAGTTGTTTTCTTTTCTGATCAACTGGTAACGTTTATGTGGAAATCTGAAGACTTTGTGATGTCTGTCACAAACTCTGCAACCCAATTTAATGATCTGAGTTTACTGTCTCTTAGTTTTTAAGCTACTACCTGTAAATAAAATGTTCATTTACACTTAAAAGAAAACACTTCTTGATTTCAGGCAGTTCAGACTCACACTCCAGTGTATTGCAGTTAATGTCCATTGTATGAAATTTCAGGATCATGTAATGTTTCCAAACCATCTGGCACTATGAGCCGAGTTTACTGTGGCCGTACACAGTTTATTAGGAGCCGTAATGACTAAGACCTTATTCAAAGACATAGAAACGTCTTCATCTATCTTCTAGTTGTAGAAACTTGTTATTTCTTTGCACAGTCACCTTTATATTTAAAAATTACATTAGAGCAGTGGGATTTTATTTTGAAATCCTCTTTTACCTAATTGATTTTGTAAATTCACATTCTTAGATTTCTGCTTTTGGTAAGATATTGTAAGTGAAGGATTTTACGGCCATGCATTTATTCATCACTAATGACATTTAATCCTAAGACATTTTTCTATTTAAGTAAACCCTGACATGGCTCAGTGTATCCTGAGGAGATTAGAGAGAGAATCTAGTTTAAAATAACTGCTTAGCCCAAGGGAAAAAGAAATGCAGTCACTGAATCTTGGGAAATGATATTTAGTGTTAGAAGGAATGACAACTCTTCTGGGTAACTCTGCAGCTGATGAATTTTTGTGAGGGATTCATTGGTTGGATTTTCCCCCCCTGTCGAAAGGTTTTTCTTCTGTCCGTTTTGAGTATTTCTTAATGTTTAGATTATCAGTTGGTCTTAGCCTTATCTGCTAAAATAAATATGATCTAAAAATGTAATTAAATGTGAACTCTAATCTTTCCAGCAGAAACAAACTATCTCTCCCATTAAAATTACTTGTTTCTCCTTTTATTTTCTTTATTTTCTAGAGAAAATTAATTTTTTGTTTGCTTGTTTGGAACGTCCTCTAAATGCCAAAAATTAGAAAAAGGAAAACTTTCCAGGAAAGGTTAGCAGAAGTTAGGTATGCATCAACAGTCGCTGGACTTGGTCTATTTCCAACTTTGCTACCAACTTACTGGGTGACGTTGGCCATTTAATTTCTCTGGACCCCACTCATAATGCCTATAAAAGAGAGGGAGTAAGCCAAGTATTTTCTAAGGTCCTTTCCAGTTCCAATATTCTGCGGCTCTGTGCCCCAAAAGAATGGTGGTGTCACTCTTAGATTTCTCTCACCTTTCTCCAACATGACAAAGGTGTATTCCATGCTGAAAAATGGTTGTGGAGATTCTAGTGTTTATATGAACACTAGGTAAGGGAGGAGTCCTGAGCCATTTCTTCACATTACCAGATTCTTAACTTGGTTTGTACCAGTCTCAGATTACCCAAATTTAGAGCAATTTTGAGTTTTCTGGGAGGTGAAGTGGGGTGGATTGTTGAATACCATAAATGCATGTTTTCTTATAGCTTTGTATTACCTGTGGTTCTGACACCCATTTTGTTTTATTTTAGGCTTTGGGCGTTGCCTTGTATATAAAAATGCTAAATGTACGTTGAAACGATATACCAATCAGACGTTTGATAAAGTGATGGGGCCCATGTTGGATGCTGCTACAAGGAAACCTATCTGGCGACATGAAATTTTAGATGCAGATGGTATTTGTTCTCCAGGTGAAAGCCTTTAAAAAAAATTTTATAATTTTTGGAATTATGAGTCTAATTTATAAGTATTTTGGTAAACAGGGCAGGAAAACATACCAACCTATAATACTATTACTATTTGGTACTCAACCAGTGTGGTCATTTTTGATGAATTTTCTTAAAATCTGTTTTCCTATGCCTTATGTTTTTTCATAGCAGTAATCTATGCTAATTATAATTCTCCAGTTAAATCATAGAAAAACTACTTTCAGAAAATACTTAGAATTGGATCAAGTCCCTGCATCTATATTGGTATTTCTTCATTTATGCATGTAGCTTACAAACTACTTTGGAATCTTCTCCTCCTAAAAAATATGACTTTATTATAATTACAAACTTGTAATGAATTTTTTTGAAGCAGTCCATAGTCCCTGCTTTTATGGGTCTTACAGGATAGTGCAGGAGACTAGCATTGATCAAAGGATCACACACATACAAGCCCTGACAATTAAGTTTGCAAACTCATCCTAGAAAAAGTGCTACATACTTCATTGCTAAATATCACTATGGCCACCTTCAGAGTACTCCCCTTGGAAAGCTATACATTGACACCAGCTGTATACCGCCCTTCAAAGCAAATTTGGAACTGTGTTTCTGATGGCCATCAGAGCTGTCATTGTGTTACCCTTGCTGTGCTGAATCTCTTCCTTTCAATATTTCCTTTAACTTTGGATAAAGAAAAAAGTCTTCAGAGGCCAGATCAGGTGGTTAGGTAGGGTATTCTAATAAAATTATTTGCTGGCTCACAGTGCCACATGAGCTGGTGCATTGTTATGATGCAAAAGCTGTGAGTTGTTGGCCAAATTTTTCAGGTATGATTTTTCTAACATTTGCTATGCTTCTCATAGTCAATTGACAATGTTGACGCACAGCTTGACAAATTTTGTACTGTTTTCATCAGTTCTGCATGTTATTGGCTGCCCTGACCTTTCTTCCATTAGTAACATTTTCTCTTCCTCAGAAAAATGTTTGATTCATTATTTCTACACTGCCATTTTCTTCATGGCATTATCCCCATCAACTTGGACTAACATGTTACCTATTTCACTTCCAGTCTTACCAAGTTTAACAAGAAATTTACAAATGTATTATGTTTGTTGCCCTAATTTAAGCTCTGACATTCTCGCAACACCACACAAAACAGGCACCAATAATGAACACCATTCAGCAAGGCACCACCATGTACCAATACAAACACAACTATGAAACACTGGTACCAAGGTTATGAAATCTTACTGAGTTGTTTGTACAATGCTGCCTATGTAAGTGCACAGTGGCAAGTTCGCAAACTTAATTGTCAGACCTCAAATGTCAGATTACAAACAGGTTAAGAAATTACATACATAGCTATGAGACCATCTTACAACAAGGGGATTTGGCCTAGTTAGGATTGTCAGTGTAGCCTTCCTTAGGGAAGTGAGTTAAAATCTGAAGTATTGGTAGGAGTTAACCAAAGAGACAGAGTGTGTATTCTAAGCAGTGAGAGAAGCTTATGCAGGTATCCTGGAGCTCAGTAGTTGAAGGATTTGAAAGAAGGCCAGTGTGGCTAAAATGAAGAGTACGGAGGATTGTAGTGAACATGAATGGGGGTTGAGGGTGATAGGGAGCAGACTAAGCAAGGCTTTGCAGCTGTGTTCTTATTTTCATTATGATCCTAAAAGCAAGGATGTGATCAGATAAGCATTTTTGAAATGATCATTCTGACTGTGGTGTGGAGGAAGGACTAGAAGGACACCAAAATAGAAGGTAGACCAAGCACCAGGAGCTGTGGGGAAGGTGGAAAAAACATGGTCATTGGGAGGGAAATCCACAAGACCTTATCGGGGTTGGTATGTGAGTGATGAGTGCTGTATCAGGCTGTGGTCCGACAAGGCACACAGTGTGTGTGTTCCCTCCCTCTTTCTGCCTTTGTTTCTTGGGGAATTTCTGTCACTGGTCAATGTGGTGGTCAATGTGGCTTGGAAAATAAGTACTGTGATAGTACTAAAAGCAGTTAGTTTTTGAGCATACTATGAAGAAATACAAAGCAAAAAATGGAAATAATAGCAAAAACAAAGAAATGTTTTAATTTCCTCATTGCCCAAGTTGGTGGTGACTCACTACTGGTTGAAATAACTATAAATAAAAATAAGTAGTGTAAACATATCCTAACACCCTAAGGGATATATAAAATTGCTATTTACTGAGATGATGTTTCTCTTAATGTGGTCCCCTAAAATAGTTGCTTAATTTTATGCATACTAGGATCTTAATCTGTGATTTTTTTTTAAATGGCTTGCAAAATTATATATGGGCTTTGTTGAATTCTAGTTTAGTGTACAGGTTCATTTTTTTTCTTTCATTTTTTGATTTCACGGACCAAGTCTTACCACATAGTTTTATGCCCTATTTTGTTTTTGTTGTTTAGAAATGGAGTCTTGCTGTGTTGCCCAGGCTGGACTCAGACTCAACTTACTGAGTCAGGACTACAGATGCAAGCCACTATGCCTGGCTCTCACATAGCTTTCTATCTCACACAGATAATAATGATATGCCTAACCATTTTCTTTCTTTCTTTTTTTTTTTTTTTTAGGTGAGAAAGTAGAAAACAAACAAGTCCTTGTAAATAAGTCCATGCCCACAGTGACTCAGATTCCTTTGGAAGGAAGTAATGTGCCACAGCAACCACAGTACAAAGATGTGCCTATAACGTATGTATTGATTATGCCTTGGTAATACATAGAAAGGTTAGAAAAAGAGAAAGAAAGGGAGGGAGAAATTACAGGTTATGTCTTGGTGGGTTGGAGACCTAGAAATTGCAATTTAGGGTACTGTTGTTGTGAAAACAGCATGGCATAGACTGTGGAATCATGTAGATCTTCTAACGTAGATTTTAAGTGTGGACCAGATAGGCAGCGGTTCCAGGTGGAAAAAACAGCAAGGTAAAAGGCACAGGGCATAAAAGTGCCTGGGTTTTGGTGGATCAGTACAGCTTGCTGGGAATAGATTGTGGAGGACTTGGAAATTTATTCTGTAGAGCAGCGGTTCTCAACCTGTCGGTCGTGACCCACAGGATCTGTATTAAAGGGCTGCGGCATTAGGAGGGTTGAGAACCATTGCTGTAGAGAGTGACATCATTAGATTTGTATTAAAAAAACACTAAAACCTACTGGCTACAGGGGTCCTCAAACTGTGGCCTGCGGGCCACATGAGGCGGTGTGATTGTATTTGTTCCCGTTTTATTTTTTTACTTCAAAATAAGATATGTGCAGTGTGCATAGGAATTTGTTCATAGTGTTTTTTTTTCAAACTATAGTCTGGGCCTCCAACAGTATGAGGGACAGTGAATTGGTCCCCTGTTTAAAAAGTTTGGGGATACTTGGGGCATCATCAATATACTAGAATACAGCCAGATTCTAGTGCTGGTTGTGCTGTGTGTTTTATGTATTTACTTTATGGGTAAATAAAGCATTTAAATTCTTGGAGCCCCAATTTTTTCTTCTGTTCACTGAAAGATTTTATTAACCTCTGAATTTCCTCTAAGCGCTAAAATATAATATATGAAACTCAGTGAGCTAAGCCAATGATACTCACCACATTTTGATATAAAAACCAAACTAGTCTGAACATGATGGCTCATGCCTATAATCCTAGCACTTTAGGAGGCTGAGGAAGGAGGATTACTTGAAGCCAGGAGTTCAAGACCAGACTGAGCAACACAGTGAGATTCCTATGTCTTAAAAAAAAAAAATTACCCAACTTGGCTGCACATGCCTATAATCCCATCTACTCAGAAGGCTGAGGTGGAAGAATCACTTGAACCCAGGAGTTCAAGGCTGCAGTGAGCTGTGATTGTACTACCGCACTTTAGCCTGAATGACAAAATGAGACTCCATCTCAAGAAAACAAAGAAGAGGAAGAGAGAAAGAAAAAGAAACCAAACTAGAAAAGATAACAAGATATCCAACCTAGCCAAAGTAATCCAGGTTACCTAAGTTCAGGAAGTAGGGCTGAGAGTCACATAGGAAAACTGGATTCTTGAGCTATGAAGACAGTTTTAAAAATCTATTCAAGACACAGTTGTATCAGCCACTCTGCTGCTTGTGCCAGGGATTACAACTGAAATAAGCCACAAGCCTTGTTTGCCAAGAGTCACATCTAGTTAGCACAGATTGCCACATTAAAAAAACGGTAATCATCATGATCATAATAGCTTAGTTGAAAACTTAACACTGTATCTGTTACTGTTCTGGATATTATATGTGTGTTTACTCAATTAATCCTCCCACCACCCACATGAACTATGTTCTCTTAGTAGCTCTTTAGAAATAGGTGGACACTGGCCAGGCTTTGTGGCTCACGCCTATAGTCCTAGCACTCTAGGAGGCCAAGCCGGGTGGACTGCCTGAGCTCAGGAGTTCGAGACCAGCCTGAGTAAGGACAAGATGATGGAGTCTGAAGAGATGGAGTCTTGTCTGAAAAGATGGAGTTTCTTCCACCTATTTCAAAAGAGCTACTAAGAGAACATAGTTCATGTGGGTGGTGGGAGGATTAATTGAGTAAACACACATATAATATCTAGAACAGTAACAGATACAGTGTTAAGTTTTCAACTAAGCTATTATGATCATGATGATTACCGTTTTTTTAATGTGGCAATCTGTGCTAACTAGATGTGACTCTTGGCAACCAAGGCTTGTGGCTTATTTCAGTTGTAATCCCTGGCACAAGCA
>CAUYPK010109849.1:0-20513 GCA_963574355.1 Loris lydekkerianus | reverse complement strand
GCTAAGTCATGGAAGAAGCCCAAGTGCCCATCGACCCACGAATGGACTAGCAAATTGTGGTACATGTACACCATGGAATACTATGCAGCCTTAAAGAAAGATGGAGACTTTACCTCTTTCATGTTTACATGGATGGAGCTGAAACATATTCTTCTTAGCAAAGTATCTCAGGAATGTAAGAAAAAGTATCCAATGTACTCAGCCCTACTATGAAACTAAATTATAGCTTTCGCGTGAAGACTATAACCCAACTATAGCACAAGACTATGGGGAAAGGGCCAAGGAAGGGGAAGGGAGGGGGGAGGTTTTAGTGGAGGGAGGGTAACGGGTGGGGCCACATCTATGGTGCATCTTAGAATGGGTACAGGCGATTGCACTAATGTACATAGCTATGATTTAACAATAAAAAAAAAAGAAGAGGAAACTGAGGCTTAAGCATAATAACTAACTTGCAAAAGTTACCTAGGAAGCTAGAGGCAGATTTATGGTTTGATTTGTCTGACATACAGAAGGTGAGAGGTATAAAGGCTTCAGCTATTACTTTACAGAATCAATGGACTAGACTTCAATCTTCTGTTTGTGTCAATTTCAACAAGACTCCAGACTCTTGCCTATACTTCCCTTCTTTTGTCTTAAAACCAGGTGTTAATTCTCCTTTACTTTCTTGCAGAAATGTTGGAAATTTATGCAAGACAATGAATTTGATAGTACCTTAAAAATTATAAAGTGCTATTCAAATACAAATTTCATTACAATGTATATATTAAATAGCTTTTTGTGGTAAGAAATGAACAAATTTCTACATTGCTTTTCAAATTTTTTTGGAAACGAATCAAACTCAGAAATTCCCTCATAATATATTCTGCTCCACTGATAGACTCCTACTCCAAAACCATTAACTGTTTTTCAATTATGCGTTTAAATGAGATTATGAAACCCCAAAACTATGCTTCTTGGTACTCAGAATAGTCTGCCCTCTTGATAGTCTGTGCTAGATAAGTTTGTGTGAGGTAATGAAATTCCAGGGTAATCTGCATTGTCGTTGACAGTTTATATCCAACTTAGGTCTTTTCCTTCAGACATTGAAAATACTAGCAGTCTCAGTGGTGTTGGTAGCATCAATTCATAAATTAGCCATTTATATGAAGAAAGTGAAGTGTTGATGGTTAGAATACTATAATGATTTAGATGAAGCTAATTTTCTAAGACTGAAAAATAAACAATACACATTTAATATACAATCTTGGAATAATAACTTTCCTTCCTGACTTCTTTTTCCACTTGGATAATAATTTCTTCTTCAGCAGATGGGGCCTAAGTGATATTCTTAAGCATAGACACACATATAAACGACTGTGCATTATTTTTCTTGAGGAGAAAAATAGGAAGGGAAATATAAAACTGATTTCATGGCAACTTGAAGGAAATATGATTAGTGTACAACTGATTCATGTCTATTATTTGTTACTCTGTAAGTATAAAAAGGAGCACTTAACGAAGTGCCTTGGCTGCACCCATGTGGGGCTTAGGTACCATCAGGTAATAAGGTGGCATTACTTTCTCATGTGCTCATTTTCATAAATGCGTAGGTACAAAGGGTTGAAGAATCTCCCATGACAAAGTTTCAGGCAATGAAAGTTCTGAATATAGAATGAAATTGAGAGTAGGCCTGATTCAGCTTCTCTAGGAAAAGGTGGCTAAGTATGGTTTGAAAGCTCTCTCACCATAAGTCACTACACTTTGAGGTACATGACTATTGCTTTGGGATATACTGCTTCCCAGCCCCAATCTTCAGAAGGACTATTAAGTAGAAAAGATGATCTTGTACCACAGGAGTTGCCTCATAGGTTTTTGGCTGAAAGGTGCAGTGGGTCTGTCCTGGGTCCAATCACATCGGGTTTGGGTGCATTCCCATGTCCTCTGGCAGCATCAGCCACCACAGCTTAGTGGAGCTCAGAGAGGCCACTCTGGGGGAGCACATGGGGCTACAAGGCTGTGGATGATCTTGAGATGGCTGGCTGATTCTTGGCATATACAAGCCTCTCCAGTGATTCTAAGAACTTGAGGGAGAAGAACTCTGGAAAAGCTTGGGCTTCTAGCCATCTCAATTTAGTTATAACCCTCAGTAGTGCTGCATTGCATTTGCTGGTTAAGAAAGCTGCTCAGGTTACCAATAAATAGTCCAGTAATTCATAAATACACAGATATATAAGTAAACACAGATTTAGTTCTAAAAATCATTTAAATAAAATTATACACTGGGAAAATTTCAAAACCACATCCTCCTAATCTCTTTTAAAAAGTGTAGCCAAATTTATACTAATAAATTGGTACTAATACTGCTTTTACTACCAGATGTTATTATTGACCTGGAGGAGGTAGAAGAACAAGGGATGTGCCAACACAGACAGTGATTATAGTACAAAGTGTGTGACGGGGAGGACAGGGAAAGTGAGGTGAGTATGGATACAGCCAGCATTAATATTAGTGTTAGAGTGTGGCTGCTTTTTATTCCCTTCTCAGCATCATATGTAGCTTTCTAAAACATACCCAGGCCTAGAAACAAAAAAGAAGGTCAGGTAGAAGAATGCCATTGAAAATTATGGGATGGGTGAAGTTACAAATTCTGATCAGTTAAATTCTACAGCATTTCTTAGTCCTGATGAACCAATGCATCACCAATAGCTCAGTTTCTCCCAGAGGAAAGGAGACAGTTTTTGTATTATTGGACTCCAGGGGCACCTAGGGCCATTGCCTACTTCAATGTTATTTGACCTCATTTCTTCCAAGAATCATAGACCAAGAGGTAATACAGATTTCAAATTATTTAGGGCATGATGAGAGGAAAAACTAAATCAATCATGCCTAAAATAAAAATTACTTAAAATAAAGGATATGATAGTGGAAGAATTTCTAAGCACTACTGGAAGTAGGTAGGACCTTGTGTACACACTGGTTATAGGATTTCTCCCAGCAAAAAAAATTCATGGGCTTCATGGATGAACTCCTGAAATCGGCACACCAGCTTTTGTATGCATGGTTTTATGTGCATTGTTAGGTTAAGAGCAAACATATCTTTCATCATATTTTTCAAGTAGTTTATATTAACCTTTCTAGCTACTGTAACAAACTACTCAAAAAATCTCTGTGGCTTGAAGATTTATTTCTTACTCATAACCAGCTCAGTTTAGGTGGAGAGTTTGAGAGAGCAGGTTTTTTTTCTCCCGTTAGGGCTCTGCCTTTTTCTCCAGACTCCTTAATACCTTCCCTGGGATACTCAGCATCAAGTGAGATAGTGAGAGAAGATACAGAGTGTGGAGCATTCAGTAGGACACTTTAAGGCTTGGACTGCAAATTGCTTACATCACTCCTGGCCATATTCTATTGAGCAGAACTCATCACATAAGCCCCATTTAGATTTAAAAAAAGTTGAGAGACATAGTTTTTTGTTTTTGTTTTTGTTTTTTTTTTGTTGTGCCTAGAAGGAAAATGAAATGTTTTAGGGGAACAAATAGAATGATTTTACCATACATTTTATGACTTATAAATGGTTAGGAAACACTGGCTTGGGCATTCCTTTGTGATAGGGTATGTTTTGCAGGATACCATGTCTCAGGTTGTCAGACCTGCTGGGTCACAGGGAAATTGCTAACATGGAGTCAGGATGCTAGCATATTTCTCCAAAGCAATTGTGAAAGGTTCTGATTTCTCTAGGATATGTCTCAAGGAAGATTTGTGTGGCTTAGCTTTCCATGCTCCCCCAATACCTTTCATCATTGAACTTCTAGGGGAGAAAAAAAGAACTGCAAATAGGAAAGAAAAAATCTCAGAAAGATTCCAAGTACCTGCCAATTTCTGAGTGAGATAAACTACCCCAAGGAGTGTGGAAAAGACATCTTTCATAATTGGTTTCTACATTTTTAAAGGAGAGGGAATGTGTCCAGAGTCATCTCAAACTTAAAAGTGAGAGTTGAACCACACTTCTGACAGCACTGCCTAAAGGAAGTGAGGTGTTGGAACTTGGTTACTTGGCATTTGTCTGCTTGTTCCGTAAAACTTAGGAAAGTGTTGGCTGATGTAGCTCAGATTTGGTCCACTGCTATGAAGGATGTCAAGACCTTCAATCAGATTTGTGATTTTCCATCAGCCCTTAAGAATGTTTCCTTTGAATGCTGGTAACTCATTCCCTTTCTTCTCTTTACAGTGATTATAATAAATATGCATTAGTTTTTACAAGGAGAGGCAGAGAGTAGAGATTTAGGGTACTGAGCAAATTTTATCAAATTTCAAATTGGAAAATGAATACAATGACTATGTTAGTTTATAAATAGGTATATCTTTTCCATTTTTTTTCATGTATAATAGTGAAGATTGTTACATAGCTACTGCTTCAAACACTTTCTAGTTTCAGGAATAATGTATATCACTGATTTTAAAACCTTCTTATCACATATCTTAGCTATAAAAATTAGGATCATGGATCTCAGATATATGTACATTTATTCATTGTATATATCATATACATTATATGCATTGTATATATCATAGGCATTAAACACCTCAAATGGAAAAAATTAGATCTATACATCTATACACACACACGCATACAAACTATAAACTATATGAACAGTTTATACATTCTAGCTAATGGTCAGGTGTTATCTATGTCTTTCTGAGTTAAAAAGTTTGTTAACATAGACAAGACACTTGACATAGTAGTTTTGCATCAGAGTTTTCCAAGAAATGAAAAAACTTTGTTTTATAGAAAATGCTTCTGTATTTCTAGGGTGTTGGATGCCACACAGTCATGCTGTTGGGCTAGCAAGTTGCCAAATAGGCTCCTTTGAAGTCCTGGAAAGAAAATGTAGCTTTCTCAGAAGGCTTTGTCTTTGACTCAGCTGCTGTTGATCCATCACATCTCTAAGTCTTTATAATGAAGAAAAAGATCAAAATCAATTTCTTTTCCACCAAAGATAATGTAGAGAATCATAAAAATGGGTTTTTTCCTATTTACCTGAAACAATGATATAGTCTGAAAGAAAAAGATGTTAGAAGTTGGAGAGCCTGCCACCTTAAAAAAACACAAAAATGCACCAAAGTAGACTCATGAGAATAATAATAATAACCGTGAATACTGCTTATAGTTCTAGCCAGCCTAGAGCAATATAGCTGAGCAATATAGCTGATCCTGTCTCCTAAGAAGAGAGAGAAAGAAAGACAGAAAGAAAGAAAGAGAGAGAAAGAGATCATTGAGAGCATTAAGAGTTAGGTCAAAAAGGGAACACTTCTGCACTGCTGGTGGGAATGCAAGCTAGTACGTTCCTTTTGGAAGGAAGTTTGGAGAACACTCAGGGATCTAAATGTAGACCTGCCATTTGATTCTGCAATTCCTCTTCTAGGTGTATATCCAAAGGACCAAAATTCATTTGGCAATGAAGATATTTGCACCAGATTGTTTATTGCAGCTCAATTCATAATTACCAAGTCATGGAAGAAGCCCAAGTGCCCATCGACCCATGAATGAATTAATAAATTGTGGTATATGTATACTATGGAATACTATGCAGCAGTAAAAAAAAATGGAGACTTTACCTCCTTTATGTTTACATGGATGGAGCTGGAAAATATTCTTAGTAAAGTTATCTCAGGAATGGAAGAAAAAGTATCTAATGTACTCAGTACTACTGTGAAACCAATTTATAATCACTCACACTTGCGTATGAAAAATGAAACACAACCTTAGCCTAGGAGGATGGCGGTACGGGGTGGGAGAGGGATGGGGAGGAGCTGGGAGGGATAGTAGGGGATAGTAAGGGGACCACAACTATGGAGCACATTGCAAGTACAAGTTGGTTCTATCATGTGTAGAACACAAATGTCCTAGTGCTATACTTGGGTAAATGAGGTGAAAGCTATGCTGATTAGTAGGATGTAAGCACTTGTACAAATAATTAACACACTGAAATTGGCATAAATGTATTTATGATCTATATACAAAAGACTTAATTAAAAAAAAAAAAAAAAGAGTTAGGTCAACAGAGAATGCTATGTCTGTGCCCGGGAATAGAAGTTGTCTTGTTAAGTACTTTATACACATTATCTATTTTCACCCATGTAAAAGCCCAGGAAGTATGTGGTAATTATTATTTCCTTTATACAATGAGTAAACTGGCTTCTGGGATGAGAGATTAATGGGAAAAGGTTCTGTTTATGGAAAATAAAGAATGTGTAAGTGACCTGTCATTTGTTAGGTGTGCCCCTTTATCAGAAGGACTTCCTGTACTACGTAAGAAGTTGGACTTGTAAAAAAAAAAAAAGAAGTTGGACTTGTGTACCTTCTAGATCATTTCTAGGACTATATTTCAGTAAATGTTTTTGAACATTTCCTTTATGCTTAGCATTCTTCCAGATGCTTACCTCAGGGACTCTCAGTGTGATCATCTTTATCATCTTTAAATTGGGGCCACCCTATCTTATCTGCCTGCCAGAAGTTCTCTTAAGAATCCAAATTGTTTCAATTGCCAAAATGTGGAAACAGCCTAAATGCCCACCAACCCAGGAATGGATTCAGAAGGTGTGGTATATGTATACCATGAAAGATTATTCAGTCACTAAAAAGGATGGAGACTATACATTTTTTATACTAACTTGGATGGAGGTGGAACACATTCTTCTTAGTTAAGCATCACAAAAATGGAGAAGCAAGAATCCAATGTACTCAATTCTAATATGAAGATAGCAGGAGAACTAATACAAGGGGGGAATAGGGGAATGAGCACGTGGGGGGAAGGGAGAGGGTGGGGTTGGGAGTCACAGTGTATGGCACACCTCTTGGGGGCAGGACACAATTATAAGAGGGATTTATCTAACACATGAAATCATTGTAACCTAATTTTTTGTACACTGAATGAATCCTAAACAATAAAAAAAAAAAGTGCAAAAAAAAAAAAACACAAGTTGTATGTTTTGAAGATCATCAATGATGATTATCTGCTTAAATCATCCTTATCATTATATGTGATATAGGTGGGGTGCAGTAGCTCACCCCTGTAGTCATAGCACTGTGGAGGCTATGGTGGGAAAATAGCTTGACCTCAGGAGTTTGAGACCAGCCTGAGCAAGAGTGAGACCCCATCTCTACTAAAAATCGGAAAGTTAGCTAGACATGGTGATGTGCACCTGTAGTCCTAGCTACTCAGCAGACTGAGGCAGGAAGATCTCTGGAGCTTAGAAATTTGAATTTGCAGAGAACTATGATGACACCACTGCACTCTAGCCTGGGGAACAGAGTGAGACTCTGTCTCAAAAAAAGAAAAAAAGACAATCTCTGTGTTTCAAGAGTTTTAGTTCATGAAAAAATTTTACTTTAATGTGAAGATGTTACTTTAATATAAAGGTGTTGCTGATAATCCTTGTTTATTTTTTCCCATTTGTGAGTCACATAGCCTCAGGTTTTGGACAGAGAACGGAATCATGATTTGATGAGTACAAGCAGTCCTAATTCCTGTACAGTGGTGGTGGAGACTTTAATAACCCCTTGCTTTCATAGGACAATTTACTTTAAAAATACTTGTACATTAGTGATCTCACTCATTCCTTCTTTGGGTACTAAGATCTAGGATTAGTTTTTCCTTCAGTTGATTGTATTCATTATGCAGACACCCGATTCTTCTGTTAGTAGTTTGTGGGGAATTGGTACCAACTCGGGTATACCTTGTTACTCCCGTAGCCTCACTTTGACCAGAACAGTCCCCACAGCCTGCCTGCCTGCCCTCCTTTCTTCTCTCCATAAGCATTTAAGGATTCAAGGGTGTTTCTTACTCCAGGCACTGTGCTAGGTGCTGAGGATGTATAATTAGCAGGAGTCTTCAGTCTCAAGAACTCAGTCTTACTGAGGAGATAAATAAGAAAAGAGGCAGCCACTGTGTGCTGTGATGGTAAAGAAATAGTGGTAAGTGAAGGAGGTTTTAAAGAGGGTCAGGCAGGGGCTTGATGCCAACATAAAGGGGAGGCCAGAGAAGGCTTCCGGGAGGTGGCAGACCCTGGGGCCAATCAGACAGAAAGATGTGCTGAGGGAGCAGTGAAGAAAGCCCCCCAAACTTGCTTCTTAGCAGCTCCTGGGTTGACCAAAGGGCAAAGGGAAGAGTGGTGTGCTCATGAGTCAGTATGTCCCTGACCTCAAGATCAGGGCTTATTTAGGGCTTTGGCTTGAAAAGTTAGACCATAGACCCTGTGAATTCTCAGAGACTGTCAGCTTGAGCTTTCTGGACTATCCTTTTCTTTTGGTCAGTCCTGGGGTGCTGATTGAGCCACTGGCCTTCCCTACATCCCTCCCTGGCATTGCCAGTGATTAAGGGCATTTTTGTCTAAGTGCCTAAGTACCGGGGCAAACTGCCCAGCTCCATGAATCAATGGACTAAAAATTGTCTTCCCAGTAGACACTGCCAAGCAGCCTCCAGCTAGTGCTACAGGCAACGGAGAAAAGACCCATTGAGCTTGGCAGGAGGCTCTGTTTCAGCTGACTCAGCGCCCTGGAAGCGTTTTTTTTTTTTTTTTCTTCAGTCGTTTGTATCTGTCTCTAGTTCTGTTCTCTGAGCTCTGCTCTGGGTCTCCACTGTGTACCAAGTTGAGAGCAACTGAGGTTTCAAATGACTGTGTGTTATCAGCATCCTCGTGTGCTTCTGACAGACCCATAAAGTAGACCTGACCCAGTAGTCCATTCTCATTCTCTATCAGTTTAATCCACATTTGGGTTTGGCCCAAGTCATAGAGGGTTTAGTTCAAGGAAAACAGTTTTAAAAAGTAATGAATCTTGCAAAGATCATGAAAAATGAAATAATATTTGCATTCAAAACTCAGAGTTTATGAAATTTGTAAAAGGTCATGCAACTAGCTTATATAAGAACAAGACCTAGAACCTACAGTTAGCTATGACTTTTGGCTAATTCTACTGTTTTACAAATTACTATGTTTCCTTTATTTTTAGAGAACATTTTAAAAATTAGTATTTCATTCCATTGTAACTGCAAGCCTGTGAAGAAGTTAAGGCATATGGCATTACCATAACTGCATGGATGGGGGAAATTGAAAAGATTTGCCAAAAGTCACCTGAAGATAAACTGTAAACCTGAGAATGGAATGACTTCTCTTTAGAACTTTTCCTTGTGTGTTGCCTTGTACAGTGTCCTAGCTTCTTAAATCCCGAGCTAGGAGATCTGAGTGGAAAGATTGTAATATAGGTCCATTTCTACCTCTAGAAAGCCATGGATTGGAGCAGGTCCCTTGTCACTCTGGTTTCCAGAAGCTCCTCATCTGTAAAACGTGCAATGTACCCTGTGGCAGCCTCACAGGAAGTAAGCCTGTGGTTCTCAGGAGTCATCTTGTCAAGTTGGTCTGTTTTTAGGGGTCAAATGCAACCCAAGACAGCTGATTGTCTAATTGCTGCCACTCTGTAATGCTAGTTCACAACAGAGAAACTTTCAGACTATCTCAGAGCAGTTAGAAATGGAGATTTTTATGTAAAATCTCTTTATTTTTAATTGTTGGTGAAAGGTTCAATATCTAAACAAAAATGCTTTTTGAGCTAGAGAATAAATGCCTGTGGGCTAGGATAGCTTATGAGTTGTCAGTTTGTACCATGTGGATGGCAAGACCTGTAATCTTAGTGAGTGTGAATACCTGTGATTCCACAACCTTCCTAGAACTTGTTTGGAGTTTGTTCCTTTGAGTAAAATAAGAAGATTACTTAATTATGTAAACCTATGGTTAGTTTCCATAGAACTAATAATAATCAAAACACCTCTAAAACACCTAGTAAATAGCTTTGAAAAAGTTTGAGTAGCAGCCCTTAAAGAAATATAGAAAGAATGAAAACCATAAATTACTATCCTTTGTTATTCTCTTCTGTTGGTTCTGATGAACAGTTATTTTGCCTTTAAGGTGACATTGCTGTATAACATTCCATGATGTACATATACCACAATTTATTAATCCATTCATGGGTTGATGGGCACTTGGGCTTCTTCCATGACTTAGCAATTATGAATTGGGCCGCAATAAACATTCTGGTACACATATCTTTGTTATAATGTGGTTTTTGGTCTTCTGGATATATACTTAGTAGAGGAATTGTATATTATACAGCCTTAAAGAGAGATGGAGACTTTACCTCTTTCATGTTTACATGGATGGAGCTGGAACATATTCTTCTTAGCAAAGTATCTCAAGAATAGAAGAAAAGGTATCCAATGTACTCAGCTCTACTATGCAACCAATTTCCAGCTTTCATATAAAAGCTATAGCCCAATTATAGCCCAAAAATATAGGGAGAGGGGAGAGAAAAGAGAGGGGAGGGATAGGATGGGTGGAAGGAGGGTAATTGGTGGGGCCACACCTATAGTGCATCTTACAAAGATACATGTGAAATTTACTAAATGTAGAATACAAATGTCTTAACACAATAACTAAGCAAATACCATGAAGGCTATGTTAACCAGTTTGATGAAAATATTTCAAATTGTATATAAAACCAGCACATTGTACCCCATGATTGCATTAATGTACATAGCTATGATTTAATAAAAAAAAAAAAATGACATTGCTCCTGTATTACTCTGAAATTGTCCTGTCAATGTGATCTAGTCTCAACTGGATGCTAGAATTTTTAAAGACCAGAAACTATTTTTGTATCTTTTTCTTTTCTTCTTGGCCAACGTAATATGTGAACACAGTTTGATGTTAGTAATCATGCCTTTCCTTCCTGCCTGTTTCCAGCCCTGGGCAACTGTGTCCTGAGTCATGACAGTTTTCTCCACATGGTTGATTTTCTGTGTCTTTTGGTGGAGTCCTTCTATCTTGTGGTGCTAAACATATTCTTCTGAGTTCTCTTCTTCATTTTCTTTTTTGCTGCCTCTAACATTACTTCTCTCTATACTATCTATATCCTTCTCTTCTATTCTACCCCTATAACTACTGTTATATTAAGTGTAGCCTAAAGCTGCCTTCCTATAAACTTTAATTTTGACCTAATGTTTCTCTGTACATTGGTACATATTGTAAACCGACTGGATGTGACACACACTGTGATCTATTCTTGGTACCAATTACCAAGTTTTGGCCAATCAAAACCAACCAACTCTTCAAATCTCATTCAAACAAGGCAAATGCTCAGGGGTGATCAATCCATACCTCACTCTGTTTTCTTTTACTCAATTTCCTCTTTTTTTCCTGTCCATGAATTCTCTTTGACCATATGACAGCACTAGAGTTGCTCTGAATCTACTCTGGTTCAAGGCGTTCCCATTAGCAAATTGTTCTTTGTTCAATTAAACTCTGTTAAAACTCAATGTGTATGAAGTTTTCTTTTTAACACTACTGATGTGCCCTTCAGAAAAACCATCATTTTACCTGGGTAAATCAGCACAGGACCCTTTGGTACTTCAACTACCTATACCATCAGGGAGAGGAGAGGGCAGATTTGAGAGAGATTATTCAGGGAAAATGTACAGAATTTGGTAGTTGAAGTGAATGTGAAGAGTAAGACAGAGGAGAAGGCAAAAATGATTCTAAGTTTCATTGATGCATTGATTCAAAGGTGATTTGGTGCATGGTAATACTGTAATAGAAGTGAATAAAACAGAGATCAGGAAAGGCTGGTGAGTTTGAATCAAAATTATTTATCATTTAAAAGACTAAAAATACTTTGAAACATAGACTAGTTTAGAAGCTGAGGCTAGGCTTGAGAAGGTTTTCAATTGAGTTACTGCAAATTATTTTTAATATCCCTCTGGCACTCTTTGGAATTGTGTTTTTAGCATCATCTTCTTGATGAGGAACAAGTTGCTCTTGTTTTGCTTATCCTTTTTAAAAAGAAGAATTTCTTCATCTTCTCATCTTATTTGCAATCTACCATTGTTGTGGATTCAATCTGTCCATCTCCAGCTTCTCAACCCTTTCTCTAAATGAAAGGTTGTGGAAATGTGCAAAGTACAAAACAGATAAATAAGAAGATGCTTTGCTAATGTTGAGGTGGGGGATCATCATGGCCCCCATACCAAGTCTCAAAGGCCTACAAAGGGTACCTGTGTGACTGTGGAGTGTGTTGTTCTTCTGACTATCTAAAGAATATGACAATGTTCTATTCTTGGGGGGGATGCTCTTGGTGCCTTTTATGAAATAAATTTTCATGGAGGCTGTAGGCCAAAAGAAATGCAGTAGAAATATACCTAAGGGACTGGACTCCCAGTGCTCCCTTGGTCTCTGATCAACATATGGAGGTGATCATCATAAGGAAAGGCTTACTATACTGATATGTACATATGGTGTATGTCCAGTCCATGAAAATTTAGTCAACGTAATTAAGGAAGTGGTTCGTGTAGGGAGGTGGTCCACTACTGTATTTAAACATTTATTAAGCAAACAAACAAGGATAAGTGTCTTATATATTGAAATGCAAACAATTTAATAAGTATTTGTTCTAACAACTTACAGCCATTTGAAAAACCAATGTATATGAAGAAAAATAATATTTTCATTTCATTCTTAAATAAGCACAACTAATTTCTAAAGCAGTGTGTCTTGTTGGGCACCATACAGATCCTTAAGCCTTAGAATCAGACTGGACACTGTCATCTTCATTTTTTGTTTCCCATTGACTTTTATGCTGTAATCTTTTTTACTAATTTCAAAATATTTAAGGGGATACAAATGTTTGTGATACATGACTCAAGTCAGGACTATACATCTATCTATCACCTGAATAGTGTTCATCATACCTATTAGGTGAAGTTTTGCTCCTCCCCTCCTTCCTTTCCCCTGGTTTGATTCTCAATGACTTATGCTTTCCTCTGTGAAATTGTGCGCCCTTTAATTAGTTCTAATTTATTAGGGATGTACTCTCTTTCTCTCTCTCTTTTTCCTTTTGAGACAAAGCCTCACTTTGTTGTCCAGGCTAGGGTGCTATGGCCTCAGCCTAGCTCACAGCAACCTCAAACGCCGAGGTTCAAGTGATCCTCCTGCCTCAGCCTCCTGAGTAGGTGAGACTACAAGTGTTCACCACACTGGCTTTTTCTTTTTTTTTTCTATTTTTAATAGAGACGGGGTCTTGCTCTTCCTCGGGCTGGTCTTGAACTCCCGAGCTCAAGGAATCCTCCTGCCTTTGCCTCTCAGAGTGCTAGGCATGTGCTACCACACCTGGCTGATGTACTCTATTTTAATCCCAGGGAAAGATGAAAGACCAGCTTCATATAAATGCAAGGTTGTCAAAAGAAATGTAATACAACCTAAATTTAAGACTGTACTACCTCAAGTTAATAGTCTGTGTGGTGTCTGACAGATATCAACTACTACTGTTCATGTTGCAAATTCAAAATATCTGACAGCAACCTTCTGATATCACTGGAGTGTGCTGAGGCACTTCTGTAAATACAGTTAGGAAATCATGGGAACAGGGCAAAGAATCAACTCTCTGAGTCATAGCCCTGGCTCAGTTAACTAGCTTTGTGACACTGGATAAGCCATTTAAGCACACCCTACCAGTTTCCTTATCACCATGGAGGGTGGCTGAAATTTGTTAATCTCCTGTGGTTCCTTCCAGCTTTCAATGCCTATGATTAAAGGAGTTCTTATTCTATCAGTGCCGCTGAAGAAGCTAGGAAAGAATTTGCTACCTGAGAAAGCAAGTAGTCATTTTTCAGGGTCTTTATTTTGAAATGAGGATAAAACTGACCTTGAATTCAGACTTCTTGCCCCTGCCACGCACCCTAAGCTCTGCTAGTTCTGCAAGCTCAGAATTCTTTCCCAAGAACTATCTGAGGAATTCCATGCATGCTTGGGACAGAGAAAAATAAGGTTGTATGTTCTTATATGCTTTGAAGAGAGTGAAATATTTTTCACTACACAGACTTGCTTAATATGTCATGAAACACTCTAAGACACTCTTTTTTCTTTGGGGGCTACTAGTTTGGGATAGGTTGAAAAGATGAGATCTTTCCAGTCAATATGTACAAAACCATGAAGAACTTCTATAGACTGAAGACTGATTTGCTCATTAATTTTGAACAGAAAAGAATGAATGAATATTCTTTGGAATTTGGAGCAAGTTAAATGAAAAGAAGCCATATGAAGCTATTTCCTATTCACTATCCAAGTGGTAAATATAGAAAATGAGTTTTTCACTGGTGGTTTTCATTGAACAGAAATTCCCAATTATTTACAAATCTTCACCATTTTTTGGTCTTATATTTGCATTGTGAAATTTTTTTGAAAAGTGTTTTCCTGCTTCTAGGTTACCAAGTTATTCAATTTTATTTTTTAAAATATCTTTATACTTTTATCTTTTGCAAGTGGGCTTTTAATTCACCTGTGTTCTACCATTGAACATGGTATTAGAGACCTTGCTATTTCTACATATATAATGAGCCAAGTTTCAAAAACGCCTACTAAACAACCCTCCCTTTCCTGGTTGTTCGTGGTACCCTCCTTGAGGTATGGTAAGTTTTCATATACACAGAGATCTGTCTCTTGGCTCTCTATTGACAGATGTGTCTGTTCTCAAAGCCTAAGTGCACTGTTTTTATTATTTGACTGTGGTGTGTGTTAGTGTACGATAGGGCAAATCCCCTGCTTTACTTTTCTCCAGAATGGTTGATTCAGTCATTCCTTGGCTTAGGGGGCATCTTAGTCTGTTTTGTGCTGCTGCAGGAGAAGACCTGAGACTGGGTATTTTATAATAAAAAGAAATATATTGACTTATGGTTCTGGAGCTCAGGAAATCCAAGATTGATTGAGCTTCACGCTGTATCATCTTATGGCAGAAGGCAGAAGGGCAAGAGAAGGCGACAGAGAAAGAGACAGAGGCAGAGAGAGAAATTGAGAGAGAGAGTATAAAAGAGGTCTAACTTTCCCTTTTTATAATAAACCCACTACAGAGTTAATTGATTCCTCCATCCAGGCCTAATCACCTACCATTAGGCCCTCTTTTCCAATACTGTTGCCTTGGCGGTTAAGTTTTCAACATGTGTTTTGTGGGGAACACATTCAAACCATAGCAGGGGGCCACACAGAGCACTGGGGAGCTAAGATGTGGTCGATGGATGTTGTCAGGAGCAGTTAGAAGCAATAGATTAAATATAAACAATGTGGTTTGAATGGATCTTATAGTGAGAAAAAAGCAAGAAACAGAATAGGTGTATAATATAATAATGTAATAACTTTCATAAAAATTTTAAAATTCATGCTTTTGTAGGATACACATCTAATTTTAAGAACACATAAAAACAAAAAAAGAAACTCATTAAACATGTTAGAATAGTAGGAAGAGTGATAATTGTAGCTTTTAAGTATAAATTTAAAAAAGTATGAAATAAAAATGAATTTATAATATATCAAACCACAAATGAGATAAAAGTATAATAATAACTTTTAAAAATAAAATCAGTCATAAATTGCCAAAAATTACCTCACTTTTCAGCTTGGAGTTGGGGGAAAAGCTTCTGGTGGGCACTGAAAAAGCAACTTGGAGGAAGATGTGGGTTTCATTCTATCAGGCAGTTTTTGCAAACCAGCAGACCAGGGATTAAAAGTTAGACTTTCTCACTAAGAGGGGCCAGATCATTTGATCTTTTCTTTTATGAGTTATTGATATAATCTGGGACCTGCTGATAGTGAACTCTGTCCCAGAAATCTCCTTGATTCTGGCAGGCCCTAAGTATAAACACACACATATCCCTGCTTGAGTCACTCAGCAATCCATCCTGTTTCAAAGAAAAGAGCACTTTGTCCAGGAGCGCAGTGCCCTGACCGAGAGCTAAAAGCATCCTCTTTTCTAATTGTCAATTATTTCTACACTCCAAGATAAACATTTCTGTTTTAACTTGAGACTGTCCTGGAAGGTTCATTTAGAACGGGCCATTTGAAGGGCTGGAGAAGAGGAGCAGGGGTGAGGTGGGGGGGCGGGGGGTTCAGAGAAAACAGAGACAGAGTTTAGAACCAGGACATAAAGTCTACCTCTTCTGGTATCTGCAAATGTAATCCTGATTAGAGAAGGGCTGTGCAGTAGCCTGAGCCTCTGAGGAAGGAACAGGTAGGTACGTGACATGAGGGAGTCTATCTCCATTTTCAAAAACTACTGTTGGGTTGGCAAGGGTCTAAGAGGATTTTTTTCTCTAAAAAGGCCCCATTTATTTGTTGGAGGGCTAGAAGCATTTTTTTTTTTTTTTTTTTTGTATATATACATCTGATGCTCTTCAACATACGTGAGACCATGTCTTGAAAAACGTGTAATAAAGTTAAAAAATTATAATTTGGACCATTCTAACTCTGGGATCATCTACATATGTATGAGTGTGTATGTGTGTGTATATATATATATATATATATATATATATATATATATATATATATGGATATGGATACATTGTGATGTGTGTATGCATACAAGTTTGTATACTTTTAAAATATAGTTTTCTGTTTCTTGCTAACAAAGCAAAGCTTAGCTCAGAAACTTTCCACAGACCTATTTTCTCTAGTTCATTTATATAATCAATAGGACTGCAATGGACTTGACTGCAGTTGATGGCAAGGCCAGAGATAATTTAAGTCAGTACCTCCTCAAACCTGTTGTGTTTCCATGATTCAAAATAAGAGGAAAAGAAAATCTAGTAAGAAAGAACAGGAATGTTTATTTCTGTGTAGCAAATAAATAAGGCTAATACTGAAGAATTTCTCCTGAAGTCAATCCTGCAGGGGGGGTTTGCTTTGGAGAATAAAATAAGGTCACTCAAATTCCTCTTGACCATTCTCTCTCCCTTCTATTTTCTCCTTTAACTGACCCTTTCCTTTCTCTTCTCTATCCCCCTGACATCTCCCTTTGCCTGGCATACTTAAAATCCAGAAATCCATGTGCTAATTAGTGTGGTTATGATTTGCGACCTGTCCAATGATTCCAGGAACTGAGACGCAACCTTTTCAAGTTTAGTAGCAACCATTGAACTCAAGTCAAAACAGTTAATTTGAGGGGTGGTGGTGGCTGGGATTTGTGTATTCAAAGTTCAGTTGTGACAAGTCACATTTAAGGGGGACACGCTCTGTGTTAAAAATGTGCCAATAAAGTCAGAAACTTTCTAGGCCAAGCAAAGGGAAGAGAGGATGTTTTGTGGAATGAATTGTTAGAAGTGGTAGCCCTAGAAACTCAGGAAACCTGTTTTCAATCAGACACAAAGATTATTTCTACTTCTTTTCAGTTTGAATAAGGAGACTTTTAAAAGGGTTTGGGAGAGCAGTGAATACTTGGTTCTCTAATTATTAGCCTCGATAGACTGTTTTAGGATGATTTTAGTTGTTGTTGTTATTGCTAAAGGAAGAAAGAAAATATGGGGAATTTTTTATCCTGGGAACCACTGAGTGAATTTTGTCTCTGGTGCTCCACCCTTTTTGGCCAGACCCTTTACCTATCAATGCCCACCTAGTGTTCCATATGAGTCTTTGGAGTCCAAACTGTTGTTCTATTCAATATGTAAGTGTAGATAAAGTAGAAATTCTGCTTATTCTGGTCTGTGAAGAGGGTGGAACCTATTTGTGTGGCAGGCAAAGGACCTGTTCTAGAGTTAACACCCAAATCACTATGACTTTTCAAGAATCATAATCTTTTACCTTAAAACTTCAGTAATCACTAAGTTTGTGGGATGGCCTGGAGAAGCTCAATAGGACTGATGTTTCTTCATGAGAATATTCCTTTGATATTGCCTTAACCATGGTTATTCACTCAAATGCAATGATTCCAATTTTTTTGGTATAATATATAATGTTTCTGAGCAGTCCATCTCTTATTAATAAAGACAGTCAGCTTTCTTAATATTAACTCTGAATATTAGGTTCAATGTGTGAACCTCAAAGGGATAATGATATGCACAATGTAGAATTGTTACAAAGATAGAATAAGATACTGTGTGTAGTACTACTAGCACAGAGTAGGTCCTTACTTACCACTCTTTCAAATCTCCTCATCCATAGTCTAAAAATGTTCTAAAGAGATAGACTGTGTCTTCATAGACTGTTATCCCCAATTTATAATACCACATCTGGTCCATAGAAGGGGCAAAAGAAAAGTATTAAATTACTGAAAATATTTGCTATATAATTCTGTACACATTGAGTTCAAACTTTTCCATGGGCTTGAGTCTCTTGCATGCTTCATTCAGTTTTTGTGTTTTCTGTTGTGGTATCAGGTGGACATCTAACTGTCTTTTTCTTCTTCATATACTTTGGTTCTAGTCATGCTCTCTGTTAAACTAAAAACCAAACTCTGAACTGATCTTGATTTATGCCTTACTTAACCCTTCCTGGTTCTGATAGTCCATAAAGACCACATATCCTGGTGTTGACTTAATTAGGAAACTTGTTAATGTGATTGATGATGATACAATAAGATCAAAAGACTAAGAGGTGTCTTCACTTTGTCTCCATGTTCAGAGCAGCCTTCTGGAGGCGGCTCTGGGCTTGATCATGCTATGATGTTATTGTTGAGAGGTCTACTTTGCACCAGTCAGGAATGGAAGTGTTTGAGGGGACAAGACTTTTTTTTTTTTTTTATTTAACAATTCTCCTTCCTTGGCTACCAACAACACCCCCCCCACACACACACACACATTCATATGTATGCACATGCAAAAACACATATAGTAGACCTTTGCTGCTAATTATGGCATAGTTTTCATCTGGTGGAACAAAAATACCAGCCAAGTGAGTCATATTCTAATTTATTGAATAAACATTTTCCATGTGAGAAGCAGAGAGAAACATGAAACCATTGCCTGTTAGGGGTGGAAAAGGCTAGTGTCTCCAAGACACTGGACTGCAGTTCTGAGCTGGGCTGGCTGCCGCAGGATCACCTGGGAACTTTATAAAGAAATTAGCTTCCAGGTCCACCCTTGGATGTTTTCAGCCAAAGCTCTCTTAATGATGCTTGGGTTTGACCAGTTTAGGCAACCACTGTTTTTTTCCAATCCTTATCCTTTATTTTTTATATCAGAGAACATGAAAGCCCAGGAAGGATGGACTTATCCAAGTTTCTTCAGTGGTAGGAGGAAGAACTGAAAGGAAGGGAAGGAAGGAATATTTAGTGAATGTGAGAGCCTGATGAATGCTGGATTATGTGCATTAACTCTTTACCACAGCCTTGAGAGAGAGGCATTAGCCTCTCCACTTATAGAAGAGGAAACTCAGGCTCAGAGACGTTAAGTAATGTGTCCAACCTCACACAGCTAGAAAGGTGAAGATAAGTTGTTAATTTAAATATTTCTTCACCTCCCAGTTAGGATCTTGTCTTCTGAATCTTAATTCATGATAACAAAGTAGGAGGTTACTTATTTTAAGATAACTGGACCACTCAAACTCAGTATAGTATTGTCAAATTGATGTGCTAGTCATTAGTTCCTGAGCCTGAGCAATGTCTGTTTGGTTCAGAACCTGGGCAGATTTTATTTGACTTTGTGATTTTAATGTTCTGAAGCTTTGGCCTTTGTATTGACAGCACCACCTCAAGCCCCCTGCAACTATCTTAACCTCAAAATGTCTCAGTGAATAATTTTTGAGAAAATACTATGTGCAAGATGCTATGTTAGGAACTTAGAGGTGATTATGAAACAAGGTTGCAGATCATAGGATCTGCAGGGTCTATGAGATAAGAAGCTGTGCAAGTAAAACATGATGAGTTATATGCTAGGTGCAGAAGAAGGTGCTTTGAGAGTGTGGAGCAGGAAGACTCAGCCCAGAGGGAAGCATTCCTGGGGCTGCCAGCTAGAAGAGAAACAGGAGTTAATAGGTGACACACGGTGAAGCAGGGGTGGGGGGTAAGCAGGGGGGAGAGTTTTCATAAGAGTAAACAGCATTTGTGAATTCCAGAAGTCTAGACATTGTATGAAAAGTTTGCATTTGACCAGTTCAAGGAACTGAAAAAAGCTTATTATTTTTGGAAAGAGAAGGGTGAGAGGCTAGATTTGAAGAGGTAGAAAGCCTCCAGATGGAGAAAAGCCATGAAAACCCCATTAAAGTCTTTGGATTTTATCCTAAAGCATTGCTAAGCCACTGAAGTTTCCCAATCCTTTAAAAATGATCTGAGGATTAAAACCAGGGTGAAATATAAACAGGTTTATAGTGTACAGAACACTTTGATGGCAGTGTTAGTGATGGATAGGGGTTCATTGAGCTTGGTGGCAGAGATGCCAATTCAGGGGCTATTTCACTTGGAGACTGAAGCTGTGTTATTCATCCTTGTAGACTCAGCACTGAGCACACTGCCAGGTACCTAATACATACCAAGGAAATATTGCTTGAATGAGCAGATGAGGAAATAAACATTCACTGGGAAAAACCAATGCCAAATATTTCTTGCCCATCCTGGCTTATTAACTTTGTTCAATCATTTCCTCCCCTCTAGGTGTACATATGATTTTATGATCTATCTGATTAAATACTGACCACACTGTTAGGTTCAACTTAAGACAAGCTGCTTCTCC